>CANXYC011285832.1:0-24248 GCA_948193065.1 Aleurites moluccanus | reverse complement strand
ATTCTTATGTTCTAAATGAGAACCACGGTTTGATTTATGATATGATTTTGATAGTGCTATTTTTTGTAAGCACTCATATTCTTCTTCAAGAATAAGCTTATGATTCTTTCATGCCCAGTATATGTATATGTATATATATATTCATGATTTGACTTTCAGATTCTTGATTTACTTGACGCATTATATAATTCATATCTTATTGAGTTGAAGGCTCATTCCTCTTCTGTGGATTTCAGGTGCTAGTGTAGCTCAAGAGAGAGCTAATCCAGAGGATAGAGCTTCTTGATTTCTTATTCACAAGAAGCTTGGATGTAATTGTGCTAAATATTATTTTTGTTATGTATATATAAATTTGTCTATTGAGAAGTATTGTCTTAGAGCTCCGTAGATAAATATGAATGGATGACTTTGTTGCTACGGATGGCATTTGTAGTTTCTCCTTTGTTCCATATTGATGTTAGAATTGTTGTCTTTTGATCGGTAGGGAACAAATGGAGATGTTATGATTATAGATGATAATTTATAAGATATGATATTTACATTCAATAAGTGTATGCTATTAAGTATGAGACAGGTTTAGCTAAGGGTTTTACGGGTTTCTGGTGGCCTTATGCCTATCCTTACCCTAGGGCCGTCGCACCAGTGGTGTTGGGGTGTGACAGAAGGGCCATCCGACCCTTTGAACCTGCAATGGCTTTTCGGTTGCCTTTCAGCGTTTCAAGGTCTAATTTTCAACACCCTTCTATCCTTATCACCCAAATCTTTTGTTTTTGATTTTTCCAGGGGTTTAAACTCTTTTAAAATTAATTTTCAACATTTATTAAAATCAAATAGTAGCTTGTTCAAGGTGTGTGTTCATGCAAAAAGTGACCTAATCATGCGTTTCTAGGTTTGCTTATACATTAATTCAATTTATTCTTTAAATATGATTATTAAACAATTAAAAGTCAGTATTTAAATTATTAATAAGACTTAGGTTTATTTATATATAGGAATTTATAAAGAAGAAAAGAAAGAAAATGATCATATGGATTATTACTAATCCATATAATTATGCCTAATAATTCACATCTTGTAAATAAGAGAATAAATAATAGAAAAATAAAATAAAAACTACTCAAACCTGAATATATCAAGGCTCAACACATCGCCCTTAGGCTTTGTTCTTTCTTAAGGATGATAGGATGAACTCGGATTCAAGAGCTTTGATTGCTTTGAGAAAGTTGTTTGATCACTAAGGTTGCTTTGAATTAAGTCTTTGATTTATTTCTTGTTTTTAAGAAACACTACCAAGAGTCTTTCTTGATATGTTTCTTGCAAAAAAGAAAATGAAATTTAAAGTTCTAAATTGATTCTTGATTTTCTTGAAGAAATAATTTCTCGATTACAAAGTTTGATTGGTTTTTGGAAAATAATTTAACTCATAAGAAAGGTATTTAATTTGAGAATTTAATTTCTAAAATTCAATTGCAAATATTTAGATTTAATTTTATTCAGAAAATAGACTTTAGATTTCTCAAACTCAAGTTTTTCCTTCAAAACTTCGTTAGAATTTCCGATCCTTGAACAAGTAAGGGTAAAAGGGTATTTATAGGCTCCAAAAACTCCCTTCACCTCATCAAAATAAGAAGAAAAAAAATTAAAATTTTCTATTCAATTTTAGTGAAGTTCCTAAATAATAAAAACTCCCTAATAGTTTAATTAAACTCTTCCTAATTAGTTTCTAGGTTACTTGCTAACAATAGGTTTCAAAACTTCTTTTTTAACTTTTAAAGCAAATCTTTCTTTTTAAGAAAATTACTAAAAAAAAAATATCTTTTTGAAGCTAATTAGTCTAAAGAGATATGGGGCCCCAAAATCTAAAGAAAAATCGAACGGTGGAGCTGCGATGTGGGCTCGGAGCAAGCCATTGCACGAGCCTAAGAGCACTGGGCTAGATGGTCCTGCATGTTTGATTTTAGGGCCGAGCAGCCTAGCAAAGGACCATATGGCCCTGGGTTAGTACAAGCTCGACGGCTTGCCGCAATCGGACCCATTGGCCTCATGCACGTTCGTTTTCATGTTCAGACCTCTGAACATGATCCAAAACTACCCAAAATCATTTTAAATAGTATTTTAACTCTTTTTACTAAGATATTTAACTTAACTAGCCTTGTGCCAGCATAGGCCCGACAACTTGCCGTCGTGGGACTAATTTGTATTCAGATCTTCAATCATTGCCCAAAATAAGTCTAAATCATTTTAAATAATATTTTGACTCTTTTTTACTAAAAACATTAACCCAGGTCATTAATTGCTAAAAGAACCTAGTAATTTCCTAGATCCATAAAAGCAAAAGCAATCTTTTAACAAACAACTTCTTCGTGCAATCTTGGCTCTTGATGCTACATCATTAAACTTTGGCTCGGGCTCAAGGTGTATCAAAATTTGATTATAACACATGTGTTCTTAAAGATTTCTCTTATGAAAGTGTGATGAGGTTTGGCAAGAAAGGGAAACTATCTCCTAAGTATATTAGACCTTTTAAGGTATTGGATAGGGTTGACAATGTGTGCTACTGGTTAGCCTTACCTCCTAGCATGAGCCAAGTTTATCCCATCTTCTATGTATCAATACTTCTCAAGTACGTTTGGATCTATCTCATGTGTTACAACCTCAAGTAATTGAAGTGTACAAGGACTTAGCATTTGAAGAGGTTCTGATGGTCATCATTGATATACAAGTCCGAAAGTTAAAGAACAAAAAAAACATTATGGTTAAGTTTCAATAGAAAAAACATGGAGTTGATGAGTGTACTTGGGAGAGTAAGAAAGATATGAAGCTCAAGAACCCTCCTTGTTTAAACCTTAAGGTATACTTCTTCTCTAATTTGGGATGAATTTTTCTAAAGGGGAAAAAGCATAACACCCATGGTCTTCAAACCTTGGTTACCTTTGGTTAAATCTAGTTATGGTTTATTGGGCTAATGATATCAACTCTTATATTCATAATATATTTCTTACGCATTTGTCTAAGTTTTTATAACACCCTAAAATTTTTCTCATTTTGAATATAGAAAGACTCCATTTTACCATAGGAACAACAAATGTGAATAACAAGACAAGTTGTGAAAATCGACCCCAACAGTTAAGTAGTTATCTTGATGCTTTTTTTTTTGAATGGGCTTGGAAGTGCATATATTTAAATGCACCATTGGAATCATAAGCTGTAGGATATAAGGAATATTGTTTTAGAATTGAAATGAGGCAAAAAGGTAAATAATTATAACTTACGGTTCCAAAATATGATTACTTGAAGTGTCGAGGAGGAAATTCGAATTACCTGAAACTTGAATAGTATATGAAGCCCATCTTTTGTCTTTTTCTTCATTCCATTTCTTATTTCCTTTTCTTCTCCTTCCATGGCCAAAATTCTATCTTCCTTCTCCATCAAAATCTTTCAAAGAATTTCAAAGGAAATAGGTAGAAAACCTAGTAAAACATCAAATTAACCTAACATACATCATATTTGAGCAAGGAAAACAAGTAAAAGGTTGAAGAACAAGCATCTAGGGTTTCTACCACACCAAAATTAAATAGGTAAAATTGTTTATTTGTTTTCTTTTTTAATCTTTATGACTTAATAGTAGTAATTGTTAAGAAATTTAAATGTTAAACACATGTTAAGACAGAAACTTACACTTAAATTTTCATAGTCTTAAAAAATGATTTTAATAAAATGTAAAATATGAAAAATGTTCCAATATATATTAAATAGATGGACGTAAAAAAAAATTTCAATTGAATATGTATGTTGTGATATGCAATCAAGAAAATAGAACATGCCCAGATTGACTCTTACACAAAAACATGGTAAGCTTTAAATATTCACCAAACATTGTACAGAGCATATATTAAGCTAAATTTTGGATATGTTGTAACCTCACGTGTCTAATTTAATAGGGAAAAAGAATTTAAGTTATTGGATACTTGTAACTAGAGATATTTATAATTGAGTCAAAACTTCCAAAGAGTAATTATGTGTAAAACATAATAATATAGCTACTATAATTAATACAATTCATAGGGAAAATGATATTTGTTTTGGATGAAATTTAATTGAAAGCTTAATAAATATGTTAGCTAGGTCTCATAAAATTTTTAGATTAATATGATATTTTTTGCTATGGTAAATGATTATTTTATTGCATACTGCTCAGGCTATCCAATAAGTGAATGACTGAGCCTAATTTGGCAACTTAGAGTTTTAAGGAGTTTTTTATCGAACAGATAGTTTAGGTGAGTCATTTATATATTGTTATGTATGAATAAAAATTTATTTGAAATTAGGAAAAACCATTTGAAGAATTGCAGCCCCTTGGCCGAATGACATTGTTGAATTTTCTTTGAAATTTCATTGATCTTCAAGCCTTTAAATGATTCATTTTATTTGAATTGAAATATGGTTTGAAATGTCCCTTGAAATGAGCATTGTATGGATTTGATTTGTGAAACCCAGGATTTGTTAAACATACCCTTTAACCCTACCAAAATGAAGCTTGAACGTTCCACACCAAGTGTTCGATAAAATGTCCTTTGTAAATTTCAAAAGCCTAACATCTTGCTTAACCATTCAACCTTGTATATGATCATTTGGTGGGTTACTTTATTCCCTGATAATCCTATGTATACTGACATATTTATAACTTATTGAGTAATTTGTATTTACTTTTTAGTGGCTTAATATTTTTCAGGTACCAAGTAAATTAGCAGTGGTTACAAAGGTTTTATCCTTCAACTATTGGAACCAATCTTTTGTGCCATGTAAAGTCCTATGTGTAATTTATCTATTTTGTCTTATAAAATGCTCCATAGTATATGTAAAGTTGTGACTAGAATATAATTAAATTAGTTTGTAATTAATATTAAGTTACTAAACCAATATATATATATATGTGTTTGTTTATAATATGTTGGAACATTGAACTTGATTGATATAGATATGTGAATGATAATGAGAAACAAATAAAAATATGGATGATATGAAAAAAAAGTGAAATGATAACAAGGTTTTATGGGTGTTGGTAGTATTAATAATTTTCATATTTTAGGACCATCATGTTCTAAATTTTGAAATGTGATATATAGAATTCATTTATATTGTTAGTTTGTTCCTCATTCTCATATTGGTGAGTTATGAACACTTATATGCTGATATTAATTAGTAAATCAAAAGATGAGAATTAATATCAAGTATGAAATTAACAATATAAGTTGTTATTCGAGAAAATCATTAGTAATCAATTATATTGAGTTGGGGTTTAATTTAATATATTGAATTCTTAGGTTGATAGATATTAAGTCTTTGCATGCTAGTATATTAGGAAATATTACATTCCCCAAAATCTATTCCTATAAATTATTAAATTTTGCTACTGCCTTCCTTTTGCTCTCTCGTTTGCTTTCTATGATTTTTTACTCTCAAATGCTCTCTTTTAAATTCATGCTTTTTAATTTATATGCTTATTTACTTTTTTTTTTTTTCAATCCAACCAACAACTTAATTAATGTGTTTAAAATTTTATTTTGATTCATTTTATTTTAAATCATAACAATCTCAATGACAATTTATGTCGATCAAATTTTCTTAATAAAAAATGATTATGAGTGTCCTTATCCTTTATATTATACTTATTTTATAGATTTAGGAGTATATTAATAGCCTATACAATTTAGGGACCGACATTAAGATAAACAAAAATGTTTTTATGTTTTTTTTTTATTATTTTCTTTTTCTTAATGTGTTGTACATTTTATTTTTCTATTTTTTATAAATCAATATTATTACAGATATAGTATAACTAGCGTTAAAAGCAATACATATAGGTTTTAAGATAATATGAAATTTTATTAATTTAAAATTATCTCTAAATAATTGAAAGCGATACTTAAATTTAATTTCAAATCCTAATCTTAATAAAGAAAAAAAAATATAATTAATAAAAATAAAATTCGAAATTAAAAATGACCTGTTAAAATTTTAAACAAATGAATTCAATCGAACCAGTCCAGATAAAGTGTTGTAAAATTTGTGACATTATTTCTCAATATATTATTAGACCCGTAACTTATCCCTAATTAAAAATTAAAATCTATTATTCATTGACCAGTAAAATAAAATTCTTTCGAATTTGTTTTCAAACGAGCCTAGCTCCGCTTATTTACATCCCTGCTAATATTATGAAAATTGAAAAATTATTTTTATTAGTTTTTCAAGGTGTTCTGGACGCATATTTTTCAATACATGAACCGTACTAATCTGTGCTAAAAAAAAAAAACAGTAGTTTCCATTAAAAACTACGTAGTTTTGGCCGCTAAACGCTGCCTTTCAGTTCTTCATTACCCAGTCGCTTCTACTTTCTCCTTTTTTCTCTGTCTCCTTCACTCTCCCTAAAATTTGGACTTTTAGGTAAATAAAAGCTATATGTGGGTAATTTTTGGCTATTCCTCTATTTGTTTTTCGTTTTTTAACAATAAATTCTTTTAATTTTTTCTATTTGAAAGCTGAATTGGGGCAGGATTACTAAACGTGATTGTTATCATACAAATTTCGATTCTCGCTACCAACTTTTGTGAAAATTGCTTTAAGGTATACTGCAATGGAGGGTTTGGCTTTGGGTTTTTTACTATTAACTTTAGCTATGCTTTTTTTTTTTTTTTTTAAATAATTGCTTCTCTCGATGTTGAGTATGTTTGAGCTTTACTGGTTCTGATGTTATTTTGTTGTTTGGATATTCATAGATTGCATAAGTATTGGAATTAACTTGTTTTGGGAATTGTTTTGTTTGTGTTTTCAAACTTGAAATATAATAAACGGGTTCATAGAACGAAAGCTAAATGAATATGAGTTATTTGTAAAATTTGAAATGTGATTCTAAAAACCATTTTATTTTAATTAGACTGTAAAGCATATGATTTCACTTGAAAGTAATTCTACCATGTCAAGTACGATTTTGCAGTTCATCTCTCTAGTTCCTGTTTCTATAGTCTGCTAACTGATTAGGGTCAAACCCGGCATTGGTGAAAATAAGCAACTGTAGTGTAATGGATTCATGATGAGCTTTTTCGGTTCTTCATGCTATTTTTATTTATATGATATTTAATCGTCTCAAAGTCATGCTTTTTCTTCTTTCAGGTGGATGGAAGTTTTCTAATATGCGAATAGATTTGAGGTAAATTGAACTCTAGTTGGGGGATGCCCTAAATTTATTGGATTGGTGAACAAGTTCTTTATGTTCACTAATGTTAAAAGGAGGAAAGCTCACAGTTCATGTGGGCAAAATCCTTCTGTGTTTGCCCAAAAGCTCTTATTTCACCCGTTTTGTATATGGGTTTATTAGGAATTATGGTGATTTCAACTTGAAAGATGAAGGGTCAAAACATGAGACTGAATGGGAAAAATTACTAAAACCATTTGACCTTAAAGAGCTTAAAAAATCTTTTAATCAAATTACCCCATTTCAACTTTGTAAGATGCTTGAATTGCCACTTGATATATCCACATCAATGGCAATATTCCAAAGGGCAGGTGAGCAGAAGGGCTATTGCCACACATTCGAGGTATATTATGTGTTAATCAATAAGCTTGGGAAATGTAAGGAGTTTAAAATTATAGACAGCTTGTTATTGCAGATGAAAGAGGAAGGTATTGTTTTTAGAGAGTCCCTCTTCATATGTATGATGAAATATTATGGGAGAGCTAATTTGCCTGGTCAAGCTACTAGGTTATTGTTGGATATGAAGGGTGTTTATTCCTACAAACCAACATTTAGATCTTATAATGTTGTGTTGGACATATTGGTTGCTGGTAATTGTCCTAGTGTTGCTTCCAATGTTTTTTATGACATGTTGAGTAAGGGTGTCTTGCCTACTGTTTACACTTTTGGTGTGGTGATGAAAGCACTTTGTATGGTTAATGAAGTTGATAATGCTTGCTCATTGCTTAAAGATATGACGAAACATGGGTGTGTGCCCAATTCAGTGGTCTACCAAACTCTTATACACGCACTTTCTAAGATGGATAGAGTGAATGAAGCATTGAAACTGTTGGAGGAAATGTTCCTAATGGGTTGCAAGCCTGATGTTGACACCTTCAATGATGTAATTCATGGCTTGTGCAGGCTTAATCGGATTCATGAGGGGGCAAAATTGGTTGACCGGATGCTTCTCCGGGGTTTCACCCCTAATGATATGACTTATGGAGTTCTAATGCATGGGTTGTGTACATCAGGGCGAGTTGATGAAGCCCAGGTATTGTTGAGCAAAGTACCTAGTCCAAATGTTGTTCACTTTAATATCTTGATTAATGGGTATGTGAAGAGTGGGCACTTGGATGAAGCAAAGGCTATTTTGTTTGATAGGATGTTTAGTAAAGAAAACAGGCCAGATGTTTTCACATTTAACATATTAATAGAAGGGCTTTGCAAGAAGGGGCTTATGGGTTCAGCTGTTGATTTGGTTAAGGAGATGGCTGTCAATGGTTGTGAGCCAAATGCATTAACGTACACTATTTTGCTTGATGGGTTCTGTAAGAAAGGTCAACTAGAGGAAGCCAGTCTCATTTTAAATGAGATGTCAGCGAAGGGACTCGGTCTGAATACAGTGGGATATAATGTCCTAATATGTGCTTTATGCAAGGATGGGAAGGTTGATGAAGCTTTGGACATGCTTGGTGAAATGTCTAGAAAAGGATGCAAGCCTGACATATTTACATTTAACACTCTAATATTTGGTCTGTGCAAGGTTAATAAGATGGAGGGTGCCTTAGAATTGTTCCGTGACATGTTATTGGAGGGTGTTATTGCCAATACTGTAACTTACAACACATTGATTCATGCTTTTTTGAGGAGAGGTGAAATTCAAGAAGCAGTTAAGCTTGTAAATGATATGTTATTTAGAGGATGCCCTCTTGATGAAATCACTTATAATTGCCTAATAAAAGCATTCTGCAAAGCTGGGGCCATTGAGAAAGGGTTGGGATTGTTTGAAGAAATGATCCAGAAGGATCTAACTCCTAGCACTATTTCATGTAATATTTTGATTAATGGCTTGTGTAAAATTGGCAAAGTACATAATGCACTTGAGTTTCTGCGGGATATGATTCATCGAGGTTTGTCTCCTGACATTGTCACCTATAACAGCCTGATTAATGGTTTATGCAAGATGGGACGCATTCGGGAGGCTTTCACTCTCTTTGACAAATTGCAGGTTGAAGGAATACAACCGGATGCTATTACGTATAACACTTTGATTTGTTGGCATTGCAGAGAGGGAATGTTTGATGATGCATGTTTACTCCTATATAGAGGTGTCAATAATGACTTTGTACCCAATGACGTGACATGGTATATTTTGGTCACCAATTTTATTAAAGAAATTGGCAAGGAGAGTTGAATCTTTTTAAAGAGGGGCTTTTCACCTTGTATGACAATTTTTTTTACTATCCCTGTGATATAGAACAAGAAATCAAAACTAATTTCAGCAATACAAGATTGGTGCCAATTTGGGTTTGTTGGAGTTCACACATCTATCCCGGACTTCAGTGGCTTGAACCACACACAATACATTTATAAAGGTCTTGAACTTAATGCAAACTTGCCTGCTTCTTATACTTTCTTTTAAGAGATACTTCTGATTGAAATGATGAAAATATGAACTTGGTTATTTTTGGTTTGCAGATGGGTTACAGGCACTTCAGCACAGCAAAGATATATGGTTCTGATCATTTCCAGCCTTAGGGAATGTTTCAACAAGGCAATTCTTGATAAATTGGTGAACAGAGGACATTTTTGTTATATCTTAACTGTGGGGGTGTAATCACCATGATCCTGTTTCAGCTCTCAAGAAAATTCTGAAGTAAGCATATGCATGCGCACTCAACTCTACTTGGCAATTATACTCTAGTATAATATTTTTGGTAAAATAGAATATTAACAAACCATTTGACACAACTCTAAGCAATAGAGTTATTGATCACCAACTCCTCATTTTATGGCCACTTTCCTCGAATCAAAATGGCTTAAAAATGAGGATGTTAGCGTGTACTGTAAACAACTAGTTGAGATATTTGACTTTGTTATAAGAACGCGGGGGGTATCTGGACTTGTATTTGGTCCACTGGCCAGTGAAGCTGAAGCCTTGGGTTCATTATCCTATGCCCCGTGAAGATGATTTTTGAGAAGTTAGAAATCAAGTCCAAACGGGCTGCAATGAACAGATGCTTGAATTTGGGATTTTGTGTAGGTGCATTGGTGTCAGCAGTTTTTCCAGCAACAAGATCCTACAGCTATTGAAGTTTGCTTCAAATACCTTCAGCTGTTAATCAGGTACAATGTACTATTATAAACACATAAATATATAGGTCGTCTAGTATCTCATATGAATTTAAATAATATACATACGCCAAGATGAGATCATTACTCTGATTTTACACGATAATGTTAATATAAAATCATAAATTTGATACAAGCAACTAATAATGCGAGCGGTATATTAGAAAAAAGGAGTGGAACTCAATTTTTACATAATTATACATTTGGTCCCTCCAAAACTAATTCTTCTGTTAGTATATTTTCTTAGTTCTTATCCAATAATTTCAAGTGTACTCTCTTGATTTTTATGATCTTCAATTCTTATCGTTATTCCTCTCCCCCCCTCTTAATTTTTGAAGTTCTAGTAATAGTATATGGTGGAAAAAATGGTTATAAGGGGTTTGAACATCTGACCTTTTTTAAGCATGCACTCAACCACTATATTAATAGCGGATGTTATATAAATTCATGCGTAAAGAGCTCTGACTGATAAATAAAAAAAGCTCAAATTTCAAATGCACGTATTCCAAAAATTTGAAATTTTTTTTGGGTAGACTATTTCTGAATATAGGACCTAATTTCAATTAGAAATTTAAAAGTTTAGAATGGTTCATATGTTTCTTAAAAGATCTATTTATTAATGATTTTCTGTGTAATATTAATTTAGAGGTAGGAGAAACGATCTAGAAACAGAGACACGACTTAAGAAAATAATTTATAGGTGCAAAATTTCTGATGACTGTAGGAGCAGCGATCTATAAACAGACACTACATAAGAAAATAATTTATAGTGCAAAATTTAAGATAAGTGATGACAGTGGAATGCTTATTTTATAATGCAAGAAGTCCAGGCTGTACATTTGATACATCAATGAACCCAAAACTGGAACGAACTTTTGATTTCTAATAGGGTGAGGATAGTAAATTGCAAAACTTGTCCCGCCTTGTAATGTCCTTTCTTCGCCTACAATTGAACTATCAAAATCTCTTTGATAAACTGGAGAGGAAGTTTGCGACTTACGAGAGAAGTGCATATCAAGGAAAGGAGAAGCACATACGATTCAATCGAGCATCTTTGGGATCATTAAAAAAATTGAATATTTGATAGCCAATAATGTTCTATTACCTATTTCATTGTCAATATCAACTATCCGCTTGTATAATTATATACCCTTGCAACTCTTATCATCAACTATATATTCAATCATTCTTCTTATAAGAGATGCTTTTCTTTTTATTATTATTGTTATTATTATTATTAATAACTCCATTTGGGGTTCCTACTTGTAACCTTATAGTAATTATTTCCCATATAGCATACAATATATATTTAATCCTGAAGAAAGCTTCATATTTCTGTGAGTCGAAATGAAAATATTACAGCTAAATAAGATGCCGAATACTTGGAAAAAGTAAGACTAATTCATGGAGTAAAGAATACAAATACTAGAGGCAAAAACCATTTCAAAACCAACACTTTATTGTGGCAATTAACTATACAAAGTTACAAATGTAGGGTGAATAAGAAGTATGTATCATCCCCAAGAATTAGCACAAATTAATTGTCTAAATGTACTTTTTTATACCAAAAAATTACCTAATCAATTTCCAAAGACCAAAATTTAATCCATCAAAGGAGAGCAATTGAGCATTCCAGCATAATTTAGTAATAATATATCCGCGGATTGGGAAATATGTCTGAATTGTCAAAATTTGCAAGTTTGGCCAGTCACAAGAAACTGGAAATTTAGTTGGTCTGATGAACAATAGAAAAAACTTCACAAAGCTTGATTCATCTTTCAGGAGACTAATCTGATGTCCTTGCAAGGAACTCGTTTTTCATTTTGTTCTCAGGCACAGAGAAACCATCCAGTTGTTCTGAGCATTTATAATAAACGGTTCTGTTTCACCAATGAGCTTTTGGTTTGGTGGTTCTGGAGTTGTTTATAGTGTTGTGAGGTCTTGAATTTGAGTTCCCAATTGGAGCCACTTATGTACCCAAAAATAAAACAAAAAATTATTCTTTCTCCAAATATTCATAAACATATAAGAGAGCTTAGCGTAGACAAGTCATGTTTTGTTGCACAAAATGGCAAGAATTCGTCAGATAAGAGAAAGCATGCCACTCAATTTTGGACGAGCACTTAAATATATGACCATATAAACATAGAAAGCAACAGAGCTGCCACGGGGATGAATAAATCAGCTTCTGGCTGACCAGGAATAACACATTAACATTTATCACTCTTTTTTCCTCTTTTATTTGGGCTAAACATGTCTCCTATTAAAATTTCAATTATATGCAATTTAAATCTGCACAAATTTTTAAATCTGCATAAATTACTGAAGGTTCAGTATATATACCTGCCAAAGCTCAAGCTAACATTTGCACCTAACCTAATTTTCAGCTGGCTTACCATTTTCACCAGGCACTGATGAAATGCCTTGTTCAATGCACTGGATAAATGAAAGCAAAGCAAAGTACTTAGAGAAAAATTTTCGCGGTGTGAGGGGTGGTGGGTGGGAATCAGTGGCCAGCCCAATTCTGAATATGACAATATCGATTAGAAAAGTTTACCTGAAGAAGATATCCATGCAGCCAATCAAGTGTTTGAGGGAATATTGTTCCTGATATATTGGCAACAGTCGGACCCTGTTCGACAAAATTAAATAACTTTTTAAAGGAAAAGGAAATCAGATAATAGGTTGAAATCACCTTCACTTATTTCCAACAACTATTTAAAAAGTATGGGAATTTGGATTGCAATTAACTGGTACGGTAAGACAGTATTCCTACAGTTATGTCATAAAGACGCAAAAATAAACAGCAGTATTTCTTTAAGAGTTAGCTTGTTAGGTTGATATCTTTCCTTTAAAACATGGATAGTCTTACATAACAGCAAACATTGACCTAATTAGGGATTAGGTATTGATCATTGTGAATTGATGTAATTTTGCTTTCATGCATTTAGTAGGGAAGCAGACATGAATGATCAAACCTGCGACTTAAAAGAGCAAAGATAGTCCTGAATGGTTTTCAAATTGGTAATTTGCTTCTCTTTATCCTGAAAAAAATTAATGACAATAGATCTTTAGAAAAGGAATTAACAAATTCCATACAAAAAATCACAGAAAAAGAAAGAAAATCAATTGATCATTTTGTTTAGATTAGCAAGCTATCTAAAGAACAAAAATGAACTAAATAACAAACTGTCTCAAGGCATCACTGCAAAACTGTTTTTCTTTTACAATTCAGTATTCACTACTTCATTAACCATACAAACTGATAAGAATTTAGTAAACTAATGCCCAACTTTGACATGGGGCTAAGTTATAATTAGCAGTCTTCAGTACCTGGACTGGGCATTTATCATTGTATTTACGAGTCACAATCCATTCCTCAAGTAATGCCTGCACATGAGAAGAAAAGACTGAGAAAACAAAGATTAAATATGAAAAATTTAAAGATACTGATAAATACTGAGGTACCAACATAGTAATAATAAATTAAGAAACCACTACCATGCATTTTCATCAAAACCATCATAGGATATAGAGTTTTTAGATCAAATGAGAGTAGAAGAGAAAACCTTATGATCAAATTCGGCCATCTTCAAAATTATGGGTATAATTATCGGTTCAGGACCCAGTTTTTCTTTCCTAACAGAAGTAATGCTCTCTCTCCCAGCATTTGTAACACTTTCACCTACATGACTAAATAGCAGTTACAAAAATTGCCAACACAAAGCTACAATCTTTGCATGTTTATTCATAATTGATATAACAGGCACCTGTCCTTGAAATATACTAAACGGAACAATCGATTTATCATCAAAACCACGACAAAATTTACCTCTATTATCAGAAATACCTCTTGCCATGTTAACAGATTCCTGAGAATACAGAACTTTATTCGGCTGCTCACCACATTTCCCCTCTTCTAAACTCATATTCCCAGGAGCAGAATCAGTACTGTCAGTATGACTTCCACTCAAACTTGTAGGATTGTTTTCCATCTGTCTTGCAGGATCATTATCTTTCAAGCATAAAGGACTTGCTTCCTTAGTTTTTTCTGGCATGTTGCTTGGTGACTTATTTTCTCCATCCATTAAATAAATGCTTGGATCCAAATGGATCCCCTGCCATCATGTTAGAAATAAATGAGATCAGACAAAAGAGTGTAGAAACATTATAATGCTTGCCATGGTCTGATCTCTAATATACCTCAATTATAATAGGTTTTCCATCTTTCATTGCTTTCTTCAAATCACCAGCCAAACCTAGGTAGCAAACATTATATTAACAAGTCAAGCATCATGATACTTGCAAAGCGCACTATCGACAATGGGTACTAAAAGGTGAGAAAATCTTTGACAAGCTCTAAAATAATCATATTTGTCATAAACATATAAATTTTGAAAGGAAAAAAGAATTAAAATAACAAAATCCGAAAATATGAAGGAAATTGAAAAAGTATAATGTTAAGCCCAGCACTCACCTTTATGAACAATTCTGCATTCTCTAAAAAATTCAGTAATTAGCTCCTCAGAAGAGCTGAAATCCCTTGCCCATACTGGAGTAGATGCCAGTGGTGCGCTATATTAGATAAGAACATAAACATTTCAATATCATCCACCAACACAAATAATGAACATGAATAATTCACTTTAGCTACAGGATAATCATTGCGATATGTAAAAGACGTTGGTAACTGGCAGCAAAATCAAATTATGGTGACTAGAGAATACCGAAGACGATAATATAGTGTCAACCAATGTAACTTAATCATTTGGTAATTCTTTAGTCATGGTTTTCTGACCAACAGAGTCCTTGTTAACACACTAAAACATCTCCATTGATATTTTTTCTTCTCTCACTATTTTGGCATTCTAAGTATCTCTTGGCAATAAATTTATATTCTGAACTTCTAGCTAGTGAGATAAAAGTGCATGGAATACTATATAGAAAGGCAATCAGTAGGTCCAAGGCATACTCTGTTGATGTCCGGAGCAATTCATACACCATATCTGTCTGTAACAATAGAAACATGTGTCAAAGGCATCAGTATTCAACCCCAAATTAATTAGTACATCAAACACAGTGGGTTCTTCACAGCTAGGTGGAAGAAAAAACCTGCAAGACATTAGGCAAATTGAGCCTTTGTGCAAGTTGTGTAGCAATGGTAGACTTCCCGACACAAGCAGTTCCACAAACAAGAATTACCAAAGGCACTCTTTGATGGTGAAATCTAAAAGGGGATGATGAGGAAAAAATAAATTACTTTTCAACAATCTAATTAAAAGAAAAAAAGATTTTTAATCATTTCGTTTCTATAAAAATAAAATAAAATAAAATAAAAACACACACACACACACCCAATAAGCCAATTATCAATAAGACATTCCAAATAAATGTGTCAACTATTGACATGGAAAAACAAAAAAAACAAAAATGCAGTAATCATTCCCGAAAGCTTATTTACCTCGTCATCATCTTGTAACGATTTATATACTCTTCTCCATAACCACTCCGCACCATTAGCTGCACATTAGAATCTTATAACAAGGATTATGAAAGATATTCAATTTTTTTTCCAGAAAAGTGCCTAATTCAATTTTTTTTCCCCGAAAGGTGCTCAGTTATATATGGCCTAGAGGCATGACAATTAAGATGGTTTGAATATATGAGGTACAGATCCTGATTAGAAAGGTTGAACACATTGTGATAGAGAAGAGAAATAAATGAAGGCTAATTTAAAGGAAAAGGGTTCAATAAGATCGATCGTGGCGTAAAATATTTAAAGTGAAAATAAAAAATCCATATAATCTATCTTAATTAATTTTGGGATTAAGTCTGAGTAGAGTTGAATTAAGTTGAGTTGAAAAATGCTTAATTTCTGGCGTGATCACACCATTAATAAAATAGAACATTGGTCAGTTCATTTGTTTTCTTTATAGCCATTTGAGAATTCTAACATCGAGAATGAAAGGGAACATACCTTAAATAGGTTAGCTTCAAGATCAAACTGAGAACTGCAAAAAGTAACATATACGAAATTAAACATTACTTCATAATTTCAAATGATATTATTCTTAAGAAAAATAACGGAGGAAAATGGCATACACATCAAGAAGGCTGTTATCTACGAGCAGTTTCTTGAGTTCAAGAGCTATTTTAACTGCTACATGATTTGGAATCTGAAAATCATCAAATCAACTCACAACAAATTCACAAAAATCGAAATCACATTTCTAAATTTCTAATAATAAAGACATTTGAATTGAAACCTTAGTGACAGTCAACATTCTACTGAGCAAAAATCTGGAGAGGACATAGTAATGATCTGCGAGATCGCCTAGCCACACTTTTACCTGTAAAATGAAATATCAATCGACGGAAAATTAAGATTCTGTTTGGTTCCTGAGAAAAAAAAATGCAGTGACCTTGACAAAGTCGTATTTGGAGGAATTATTCCGAGTGGAGAAATTGACGGCGGAGAGAGAAGGAATATTCGAGTGATCGGTATATTCTACGCCGGTGTGAGTTTTAGGGCTTGACGACAACGTTGCCATTTCATTGTCTTTGTCGTTCCTCCTCATCTTCTTCTTCTGCTTCTGCTTCTTTTCTCGTTTGAAGTAACTAGACGATATTACATTTGTGAACTGTCGTTTTCTTAGGGTACCGTTCAATGGTTTGTATCATCAAATGACTCTCATATTATCCTGTGACGTATTATTCTGTTCTTACGTGCTGTCGTTTGATGACAAACAGGACAACCATTGTTATTCAGCAACAAAAAGATATGCTTGTGATAGAAAAATAGAAAAATTATTTTTAGACTTTTTAGCATTGAGATATGCCACGTGTTCTCATGTGAGGAAACAACCTTCTAGCGTAAGTTAGATGAACACCGTTTGAGTAAAAATTGAAATTTGAAAATTTCAAGCTGAATTAAAATTTTGGGATTTGATTTTTGAATCTCCGAAATTGAATGAAAAAAAAATATTCATACCGAATAATTTCGAAAATTCAATACGATGTGATTTGAAAATTCGAAAATTTTAAAAAAATTCAGATATAATTTGATTCGGACTGCATAGGCATGAAAGGGCTAGGAGTAAAGAAGCCCACACGAGCTTAAGAATTGGCAAGGGCGTATGATGGCATTGATAAAGACGTGATGCTCATTTTGAGGGACAAGGGCGTGTAGCCCTTGCAAGCTCGTGTGTGAGGCAATCAAGCTCACGAAACGGACTACTTGTTCCTTGCAGGCCTGTGTTCATTCATGAAGAACAAGCTTTTATGAGCTTGGCCCAATTTAGTTCATAGGCTTGAATTAGTCGCCTTCCACATGTTTGAAATTTTAGCTCGGGCCCGTTTGTCACGTTCCAAATTTGGAACATAATGATTCTAGGATGTGGAAACATATTACCTATCAACGCACGTAGAACCTCCTATTAATCTGTTAATTCAATCCTGTAATATCTCATTATATCATTTTAATATCATATCCAGTAATCTATCTACTTATATGCATTACATATATTTTATATTTATATACTATCTTATTATTTATTAGTTACATAATCAATTATAATTTTATTACAAACCATTCATATTTTACCATAAAAGCAGTCTAGAGTACAAAATTCAAAATATAAGAAAGAACTATTCGTGACAAAATCTGGTCCTAACTATGGAAGAAAGAAACTTTGGGAACCACTATACTCTACTCTGAACCTGAAAAATAAGTAACAACTAAAGAGTGAGTATATATAATACTCAGTAAGTCATGATTATGCCATTACACATTAAGGCTAGGTAAGTTAGTAAAAATGTCCCACCAATGAGCATAAGAGGAGCATAAGTATAGAAATACAAAATGTGGATCAAAGAATAGCAATAAGATAGCAAAGTAGTCCCATCTAATTAATTAATAATAGATCACATGGTAAATAGAATGAATAACAAAGTATGACAGATAATGGGCTTGTAAACATGTAATATAGTGCTACAGTTCGATAACATATCCAATCCAATCCAATCCATTTTATATAATATAAGATTGATAAAACCTTATGACTAGGACATTAACCTTTTCCTAGCAAGGGTCTCAATATGAGCATAATACATTGTGTACATTGTGCACAATACCGATGATATTTACCCACTACCCCATCAGAAGGTAGCTCTGTCATAAAGGCATAGGTATAAACAATGGAAAGCTAATAAAGGAGCCATTAAACAATGGAATTAAAAGAAACAATATCCATCAAGCTCAACATAGAGTAAACATATTAATATAGTAATGAAGTAATGATATATCATCAATGAATCAAAGTGAAGCTCAAGTGGTAGGAATGCCATAATAGCGAATCTACATAGGCAAGATGGGTGTCAATGTCACTAGCAAAATCGATACTCATTGGTGGCAAGTGGTGACAATAGGTAACAAGACATAGGTTTTTATTTAGGCATTTCATCAAACATATGGTATGCATACTTTCCAAATCAATTTGGTAGGGTTTAAGAGAAATTTCAAGGAAGCTGACAAATCAAATTTCAAGAATACAATTCAAGGAACATTGTAGATAATTCAAATCATCTCAAGAATGAATGAAACATGGCACAAAATTAAAGGAAACACAAACAAATGGTGACAATAGGTAACAAGACACAGGTTTTTATTTAAACATTTCATCAAACATATGGTGTGCATACTTTCCAAATCAATTTGGTAGGATTTAAGAGAAATTTCAAGGAAGTTGACAAATCAAATTTCAAGAACACGATTCAAGGAAAATTGTAGATAATTCAAATCATCTCAAGAATCAATGAAACATGACTCAAAATTAAAGGAAACACAAACAAAATTTCAAATGGTACATCATAGGTAGGTTCAGCCTACACATGTGAAATGAAAAGGGAATTTTTCTAATTTCAAATATGGTTAAATTCATGCATAATAGCATAATTACAACTCACTTAAAGGTTTTGTTGCAACAAAAAATTCTTAAAAGCTTCAATTTTCTATGTTAAGCACATATGCCCTTTGTCTTTATTTTTCACTATCCTTATCCTTTCCCTTTGCTTCTACATAGAAAAGTTTCAATATTTTAGACTAAATTTGATGTGAGAAATCATATTTTAAGCTTAAATTGAATTAAACGTGACTATTTGAAACTCTAATTTTAGAGATTTTGGATATAATGAAAACTCTACTGATAGCTTTAATTCAATCGTTTGTATCTTGAGCTATAAATTTTCAATTATTTCAATTATTTTTTCATTTAAACTAGACACATGGAGCTACAACATATCTAAAATTAAGCTTAATATATGCTCTGTACAATTTTTGGTGAATATTTAAAGTTTACCCTGTTTCTGTGCTATATTCAATCCAGACAAGTCTTATTATCATGCTCCTATCTCTCAACGTACAAATCCAATTGAAAACTGTTTTACAACCATCTAGTTAACTCATAATTGAATACTTTTCATGATTATACTTTGTATAATTCATTCTCTAAGGTCATCAAATTAAATAAATAAATTATAATTCATTACAGGATTATCAATATGAACCAGTCTAACTTAAGAATCAATATCTGTTTACACATAAAAAATTTTAAAATTGTTTTATAAGTATATAGTTAAGATATAAAGTTACAATTTTCATGTTTTACACTTTGTCATAATCGTTCATTATGACCATGAAAATTAAAGTGTAAGAGTATGCCTTAATATACCCTACATCCAGAAATTTCTTAAGCTTCTCTTCCATTAATTACACATACTCATCTATTAACTATTACTGTTAATTATAATCATCATATAAGTCATATTTGATGAAAAGAAATTAAAAGAAAGTGATTTACCTTAAAGTTGATCAAAACCCTAACTTTGCTCCTTTTGATGATTTTTGATGTCCTTAGTATTTTTTGTTGAAATTTTGGTATTATTAAGTGTTTAGGTGTAGAATTTGGTGTAGGATTAATTTAATTTAGGTTTGGTTTTATTTTTGGTGGATAAATTTTGATGAAAGAAAGAAAGTAATTGAAGAAGGGAGAGGGAAGATGACATTCAACCAATTCTAGAGAGGAAGGAGGAAATGAATTAAAATTTGGCTAATTATTAAATATATAGTTATTTTGAAATTTTGTATAATTATAATTTGACCTCTCAACTTTTCCCAATTAATAAATTGACCCCACAATATTCTATAATTGCACTTTTGACCCACCTTCATATTTAACACTAACATTTTCTATAATTTCTATATCATTTTTAATTGGGATCCTAATGAGATTTCTATGCAATTCTATTCTAGTAAGATATTTAGGGTATTCAATTAAAGTTTAAAGAATTTAATTGTTCTCTTATTTTTAATTATCTAATTCCAAATTAAATGCTCTCTTATTTTTAATTATCTAGTTACAAATCATATACTAAATTATACTCATTTTAAATTCCTAAATGTGAATATGAAAAGTTTTAGGATGTTACACCGTTACTCTTGCATTATAAATTTAGTAAAAATATCTGTAAAAAAAACCAAAAATACAAAAAAAAAAAAAAACTAGGGCAAGCTTATTAATATTAATTTATTAAAAATACTACTAAATAATAATAAAACTAAATAAAAATACTAACAATATTATTAAAATATATAGGAAAACAGTGACAAAAATGTGTCAATCAAATCTTCCCATCTCAAGCAAAAATAAAAATAAAAAATATACCTAATTTTAGAATAATTCAAGAATTAAGAATATAATAGAAGTAAATTATCAAGTATTCAATATAATTACATACTAATAATTCATACCCTTAAAAATATATATAAAAGAAATCAAAATTCAAAATTAATAATTCAACATTGTGACTAAAAATCAATTCTCTAAAACCTCACATTCTCTCAAGTGTTTAGGGATTTGAAATTTAAAGCACTCAAAATCAAAATATGTATCATTATTACCATAGGCTTGCTAGTTCATCGAATCTCCACCTCTTAATCACAATTTCAAATTTTAAATATGAAAATCTTTTCATTTGGTTGTAATGGGTTTTAGGTAAAAAGATAGGAAAAAAGGATAAAAATAGGTTAAAAAGACTTAAGATCATTTCAACAAAGAATACAAATACAAATGGTAATGAAAAATTCACTCATATTTTTAATCCCAAAGTTCAAATCATAGCCCTAACCCTTAATTTGTTATATTTGTGCTTTAAAAATCCGTATTTTATTTTACTTTCTTTCTTTTTATTACAACTATTCTTTCAATTTTTCAATTTTTTTTTCTTTTAGTTGCATTTTTTTGTAGGTCTTTATAATCTTGCGAAGTATAAAAAGCATAAAAACAAAATAGATACCTAATTTTTCCAAATAACTCAAATTGCTATCCATACATTGATTTCCACCATACTTATTTAATATTCTCATACATCATTAAAATGCTCTTAAACTCTAAGAGAAGTGAAGATGACATTTTAATGGCTAGCTCATATAGATGCATTTTCAAAGAAATGAATATATAATAAATAGCTTAATGGGGTTCAACTAATAGAATTAAAAAAGATAGGCTTTTTAAGCTAAATGGTTAACCTTAATTTGCATTCATCATTTTCAAAATTTAAAATTGCTACATTTATGTGGTCTCAAAAAGTGTTCGAAAGTAAGTTCTAGAATAATTTCAACATGATAGTCAACAATAAAAAAAAAAATAAGATTGATTAATTTTATCAATTCAAAAAATAGGCTAAAAAATTACACTAGAGAAGGAAAAATCATCATATAAAATTTAAATTTTAAAAATTAAATATCAATTATATAGCTAATAAGGAATAAATTTTTAAAAATAATTATATTAAAACTATACTATTTCACAAGTTTATAAATCATAATTCAAAAATAATCATAAATTAGACATTTTATTTAATAAAAAAATTTATTTTAAGCAAAAATAAGGTAAATAAATAAAAATAAAGCAATAAATAAGTAAAATTTTATTTATCTCATCTCCTACACTTAAAATTTCACATTGTCCTCAATATAAAGGGAGGTAATTTAATTAATCTATATTAAATAAAATAAAAGAATATTTAACTTACAATACTTTAAATGCGAAGACCTTTCAAAACTAATTTCAAGAAAAAATTAGCTCAAAAAGAGTTAAGTATTAGGTAAGCAAAATATTCACATAGTTAAACCATATATATATTTATTAAAAAATAAAAAATAAAAGTGCACTAAAATTAATTATAATATCAATCAATTAATAAGCAAACCAATTGTCATAATAAATAAAACATAAGATTCAATAATTGATATGAATCATGATAAATTTTAATGACAAAAATTAAAATGAGAAATAAAATTATAATTCAAACTGAACTAATATTTAATTGTTCTAATAATTAAAAATAAAGGTTAAAAATAAAATTGTTCCAATAATATAATTATAAATAAAAATAACTAGTTCTAATATTTAATATGCCAAGATAAATTAACGAGAGCTAATCAATCAAGCTGCATTATCATGTCAATGGACTACATCATCCTTGCCTCTAATGAGTCAATCCTCACTATAATGGATGCTCAGTCAGACAAAGGCCCAATTATACTACCATTACTAGATTCAACTTCTTCCTCTTCCTTAGTCTCAATCCTAACTCTCTTAGGAGGAGGTTACTCTTGGTCAAGAGTTATGAGCCATTGGTATGTGTATTCATCCTTAAACACTAGGCCCATATTGGATATACATTATATATCAAAAATATTGCCACTAGAGATTTTTTTTCACGGTACATCTCTCAATACTAAAATCCCTATTCAAAAATTGGCTAAAATAGTGACATGTTCCCTATACAAATATACCCTCTTGTCGTGGTTTCATAAATAAGGTGGGTCATTAACCAATACTCGGTGTTAATTTTCTTTGCCGTGACCATGCAACATATAATGAATGTAATACCCTAGAAAGATATAACTATTATGCATGAATTAATTCTCAGTATGTGGTTCATTAGTCTTGAAATGATGGGAAATAATTTTAGAGACATAGTTAGAAAGTGAACTTGATACTTTTCCGGAAAGCAGTAGTGTCGGGAACACTGTTGAGAAATTAGCAGTCCGGTCAACAAAAAATTTTCTGAAGTTGATCTGGGGGTAAAAGATGACCATAATTTATGTGTAATTTTGGTAAAAAGAAAGAAGTGAAAATTATTTAGGAACATTGAAAAGGTAACTAATGGCAAAATAGTAATTTTAAGGAAATTAAAGGTGAATAGTAGAAAGTGGTCGGTCGGGGTTACAGAATGACTCCAGAATCATTTTTATAAATAAGTATAAATTAAAATAAGCCTATTGACCCCCACTATAATATCTAAATCTTAACAGAATTAACAGAATAAATTACAGAAAATTTTGGACCAAAGTGTAATGGATGGAAGTTCGGAGAGTTAGTTGTAATTTGCCATTTGATTTTTCTATTTAACTTTTGCCTTAGCTATTTTTGTTCATCTTTTCTTCCTTCCTTTGTGTTGGCCGAAACTCATTTCCTTTCTTCTTCTTCATCTTTCTTCTTCATTTCTTCATCAAATCTTTAGAAATTTGATAGAAAAGTTAAGTTTTCACCTAGCTTAACTCATTTCCATCCTTAATTTGTACAAAGGAGCAAAGGAAATCAAAGGGGGAGATCTTGAAGATTTTGGCCACTTGGTGTCATTGAGGTAAGAATGTGTTTTGTTGGTTATTATGGTTCCATTAGATGTTATTTAGGTTGAATTAGATGGGTTTGAAGTCAATTTGTATCAATTGATGCAAATTTGATGAAATCCCTAATTTGGTTGGCTATTTTGAAGTTGTAAGATATGATTTGATGATTTAGAGTTAGTTTGT
>CANXYC011285646.1:0-15198 GCA_948193065.1 Aleurites moluccanus | reverse complement strand
CTTCCCTATCAACTGAAATTAATGGCCTTAAATGCTCTTAACAGGTCTTATATAACTCATAATTAATTATTCTAACTACCCAAGACCTTAATCTAACAAAAAAATATAGCTCAGAGAAGAATTACCTTATTTCCCCAATTTGCATCCTTGAAGAATCTTGACTTAGAATGATAGCTGAAGCCTTAATAAATGAGAGATTATAATGTTTTAATACATTAATTAGGAGTATTAATGCACTAGAAATAAATGGGATAGATTTGAGAAAAATAGGAGAATAAACGAAAAAGAAAGAAAAGAAAAGAAAAGAAGTTATCGTGGAATTTGGTTACTGGATCCTTGGTTAAATAGGCTACTGCCTCACTTCGCTGATACCACTTCGTAAACCCACTTCGTAAATCCACTTCACCAATTGCTGGCTCGGCAATACCCACTTCACTAAATTTCACTTCGCCAAAAGCCACCTTGCATCCGCTTCGCCAGATGTCACTTCGCATCCGCTTGGCCAAATCCACCTCGGCAAAGGCCACCTCGTTGAATTCCACTTCTCCAAATGCTACCTCACATCTGCTTCTCCAAATGCCACCTCGCATCTACTTCGCCAAATCCACCTTGCATCCGCTTCGCCAAATCCACCTCAGCAAAGCCACTTCGCTGAATTCCCACTTCGCCAAATGTACCTCTCATCTGCTTCGCCAATTCCACCTCACTGAATTTCCACTTCGGCAACTCTCACTCATCTCGCTTGAATTTGAGCTAGAGAACTCCAATTGACTCGCTTATTGATAACCCTTTAAACTAAACATCTGACACTATACTCCAAGCTTAACCTTCCAGCTCGCTTAATCTCTATCCACTTTGGAAACGAGAAGCTAACTTGCATTACCTGCTCTGCCGAGCTGGGAAACTCTCCTCGCCAACTCGCACTACCTGCTCTGCCGAGCTGAGAATTCTCCTTGCCAACTCGCACTACCTGATCTCGCAAACACGCTACAATTTCCATCTCTTAAATTCTACTACTAACTATAAAACACATACAGAAATATTTCCCTCAAACTTATGCTTAACTCACTCAGCCACTAACATATCAACACAAAAATAATATACTCAGACTTACAGCATCACACAACCAATCATACATACTTTGATTGAGGAAGCGTAATTCCTCTTAAATATAAAATTCTCCAATAACATACAGACCTACTACCCATCAATCTTAGAGTAAAGTAAATAATAAAATAAATAAATCTAAAACTTATATATATTCAACTTTTTTGTGAAAATCACAATCTGACTTCACAAAATCATATCAAATAAAAATTTCTAAGATTTTTCTAAATACTAAACAGATTACTCACAAACAATCAAAATAAAATAAAATAAAAAATACTCAGGTATTACAGTATTACAGGGGCACTCTTGTGTTATTTGTTAAGAAGAAGGATGGTTCACTGGAAATGTGTATTGATTACAGACTGTTGAATAAAGTGACCATCAAGAACAAATATCCATTACCCCGAATTGACGATCTGCTTGATCAATTGCAAGGAGACAATTATTTTTTCAAGGTTAACCTTAGATCGGGTTATCATCAATTGAGAATTAAGAAAGAAGATGTGTCTAAAACTACTTTCAGAACCTGATATGGTCACTACGAATTCCTTGTATTACCATTTAGGTTAACTAATATCCCTGCTGCTTTTATGGACCTGATGAATCGGGTGTTCAAGCCCTATTTGGATAAGTTTGTCATTGTATTCATAGATGACATTCTTATATATTCCAGAAGCTAGGAAGAGCATGAAGAGCATTTGAGAATAGTGTTGCATATATTGCGAGAGCATAAGATGTATGCTAAGCTATCGATGTGTGAATTCTAGCTTACTGAGGTATGTTTCCTTGGTCATATTATGGGAAAACATGGCATTAAAATGGATCCATAGAAGGTGGAAACTATAGCTAATTAGCCACGACCTACTAATATAACAGAAGTGTGAAGTTTCTTAGGTATGGCCGGTTACTACAGGCAGTTTGTTAAAAAATTTTCAGGAATTGCAGCTCCAATAACTAAACTGACCAGAAAGCAAGAAAGATTCCTGTGGACTGATGAATGTGAGAAGAGCTTCCAAACTTTAAAATCGTGTCTTTCATCGTCACCAATGATGGCATTACAAATAGAGAATGGCAAATTCACGTATATTGTGATGCTTCGAAGATCTGACTTGGTTGGTTCTTGATGTAGGATAAGAGGGTAATTGCTTATGCTTCTCGTTAATTAAAGAAACATGAGTTAAATTATCCTACATAAAGTCTATAGTTACAGCCAAGTCTCCTCCTTCTCCAAAACTCCACCAATTTCATCCAAACTTCAAGCACAATCAATAGAAAACTCGATTAAACTTCTTATTAAGCTAGTTTCCATCGAAATTCCAAGAAATTGAAGCTAGAAATTGAAGAATCATTCAACCTAAATTTCAGCCACACCTTGAATTTAGGTGAGGATGATGTTTTCTTCATTCTTTTGAGTCATTTAAGCTACATAACTGATTAGAAACATGATTAGATCAATAGATTTCAAGATTGGAACGAAATTGGAGAAAACCTAAAACTAGGTTTATGTTTGAAATGGATTTTTTGTGTAGAATTTCATAATTTTAATTAATGTTTAAATATGTTATTTAGCATCCATTTAAATCCAAATATGTGGCAAAATTGATTGTAGAATTGAAGGAAATCAAAGAACACTGCTTTTGCCTGTTATAGGCAAATAGGCATTTTATCGCGTAAACGATCAAACTGTCGGTTCTGATGAGTTATATGTATATTATTATGCATATTTAAACCTTTCTTTGATCAATTTAAATCCATTTAAATTCCTGCAACTTTTTGGCCAAAGTGTTTCATTTGAGTTTCTTTGAATTCAAGCTTCGATTGTGTCGTTTATTGATGTATATAAACCCTGTTTGATAATGCCTTTGTGTTTGTTGCCATTGGGGCTTGAATTGTGAACTTTGAATTTTGATCAATATGTCCCAAAACTATATTTATTTAGTCCTAAATTGGCGCACACCAAGTGCTCGATGAAATGACATTTGTTAATTTCCTTAAGAAACCAATTGTTACCGAATTTGCTAAAATGGGTTACTTTCTTTGTCTCCAGTGTAAATGTGTCTTCTTGACATATTTTGAACTTGTATCCTAAATGACTTTTGTGGCATTTTGCATATAGTATAATGTTCCTTTGTTAAGGATAATGATTCTATATGTGTTTACTTGAATAAATAGCTCAATTATACTAGAGTTATATAAACTGAACCTTGTTGATTTTCTTGCCTATTTGATATCTTATTTGCTATCTTTAACCTATTCTAATATTTGTATGACGGTGCTACCTTACTGATGGGGTAGTGAGTAAATACCATCAACATTGTGCATAATGAAATTCTAGTGATACCCTAGATGGGAAGGGTTATGGTCCTGGCCATAGGGTCTAATCTACCATATACTATTTACATGTTAAATAGATAATGATATGCGTTTCATGGCCAATATCTGTTATATATATATATGGTTATTATTTCTTTCAATGCTTACACATCTATATTTAATGTCTATAAATCATCTCCCTTGATTTGGGTCATTTGGTGAGCTATCCATGAGTCAATTGTTAATACTGTTCATTTGTTGTTTCCTACCTAGCTTAATGTGTGATAATATATATATATATATTGACTCACGGTGTATGAAAATACTCACCATTTTAGTGGTTTTATCTTTTCAGGTTAGGAGTAGAGCTGGTCCAAGATTTCTTTATCAGTGGATCCGGCTGTGTTATAATAATGTAAATATTAAACTTGTATATATTCCTTGTATATATTTTAGATGCTCCATAGATATGTAAATTATTGGGATGACTATACTTAGTATGGTCTGTAATATTATTATTTACTAATATATAATGTAAATGAGATTTGTTGATATCAGATATAATCACAGATGATGATAGATAGACTGATTATATAGATATAGATATGTTATAGCAGGTGATGTTTACAGGTTAAAGAAGGGTTCTACGGGTGTCGGTAGCCTTATGTTGTTCCTATATCCTAGGACCGTCATGTTCCAAAAATGGGATGTGACAATATAACTCACCTCAACACTTGATTGAATAAAAAACATCTTAGGAACATCAAAATTCAACTTATTCCTACTTGCCCTTCATCACCATCATCGCCATCATCACCATTCCTTCATTGATTTCTTGTTTCTACAATATAAATTTAGCATGTTTTAGACTTAAATTAACATAGATAACTTAATTCTAAAGTTACTTTGAATTAAATACATCCAATTTAAAAATTAGGTTTTAACATAATCCTATTTCCTTTATATTTCTTCCTATAATTGCACATACCTATCCAATTACTAATATGTTCATATATAATCATCATATAACTCATTTCCAATGAAAAGAAATTAATAGGAAATGATTTACCTCAAGTTACTTTAAAAACCCCACTTTGCTCCCTTTGTAGAGTTTGAATTTTCTTAAAGTTTTTGGTAGAAATTTTGATTGCTATTAAGTATTTAGGCTTTAAAATTGATATAGGTTTAATTAGGATTAAATTTGATATAGGTTGGATGGAAGAATTTTGGATGAGAAGTGAAAAAAATGTAGGAAGTTTTGGATGGGGAATTCGGCCACAAGGAAGAAGAAACAAGAAATTTTAAGTCATTTTTAGAATTATCTAGATTTATTAGATATTTTAGGTAATTTTGATATTTATGATTTAGCCCCTAAACTTTTGATAATTTTATTTTGCCCCCAAATCTTTTAATATTTATATTTTGGCTTCAAATCTCACTTTTAATACTACTATCTTCCATAATTTGTATTTCTTAAAAATTTTAGGTTCCATAATTTATTTGATAAGATTTTGTGTTGAATTAGGTATTTTATATATAAAATTTGAATTTTAGGTACTAAATTATTATTTTACCTTAACTTGCTATTTAAGTACTAAATTATTATTTTACGTCTAACTGTCTAATTAAGGACTATAAAATAATGATACTAATTATGGCGTCCTATTTATAATTATCAAAAAATTCAGAGTGTTACACTCTACCCCCTTCAATGTAATACCCAGCAGACAGTATAGTAGATAGACAATAGTAACTGATGTGGTAATAACTTAAGTATAAATAGGCTCAATTAATTATTGATATATATACAGAGAATGGTAAAGTGTAACACTCTGGAATTTTTGAACATCAATTGGGTCACTTTTGTGATACTATTCCGAAAAATTCCAGTGTTAATTGTACCGCTCGAAAAAATAGCAGTCTGATTAATTTATGAATTTCTGACTCAGACTAGGGGTAAAAAGTCACCTATATTAATGTAAATTTTTGGTGAAAATAAAGAGTTGAAAAATATTTTGGAATACTGAAAATAAGAGTAATGGCAAAATTGTAAATAAGTAGAACTTCAGGGGCAATTTGAGAAACCTATTGTCTAAGACCTAGAATGATTTCAGAAGTTATACGATGATAAACTATAGATAAAAATAAGCTATTTCATTCCCACTTCAGAATCTAAATCTCATCTAGATTGACAAAATTAATTACATAAAGTTGTGGGGTCAAAGTCTAATTAATGAAAGTTTTAAGGACGAAAGTGTAATTTGCCAATTCTTCCAAGTATAAAAGGAACACTTAGCCAAAATTTTCACATCTTCTTCCTCCATTTAAGTCTTGGTCGAACAACATTTTTCTTTCCTCCCACCAATTTCAAGCTTGTTTCTTAAAGAAAACTTAAAGAAAACACTAAATCCAACTTAGTTCTTCCATTTTCCATCCAAATTTCACTTAGAAACTCAAAGCAAATCAAGAATAAACTTGAAGAAGATTTTGGCTCCATCATTAAACCAAGGTAATAAAGTATTTTCTTTGATTAAATAGATTAATTAGGTGTGTTAAATATTGAATTAGATGGGTTTATGGTTCAATTGCATCAATTGATATATTTGGTGGAAAATCCCCAATTTGACAGCCCTAATTGAAGTTGTATGTTACCAAACCCTAGGTTGATAATGTTTAATGTTTAAGTATGCTTAATAATGTTAATTAGAAGCTAATGGAAACTTAAATGATGATTGTTTTGATGTAGAATACAAGAAAGACAAAGTTTGCTCTTAAAGACTACTTTGAAGGAATTGGTGGAAAATTAATTTTTCTAAGTAATTCGAAGTCATAGGCCAAACCCAATGGTACTATTCATTCATTAGTTTTTGCTTTGTTTTTCTTCATGTTTCTTAAGCCAATTTGATCCATTGAATGATGTTAATTGTTGGATATTTAATGCCTATTGTGTAGCCTTGATTGTGAGCTTATTGTTGATTATATAGGTAATGTTAATGTTGCACCATAACCTAATCAAATTGTCCATTGAATGTTGCACACTAAGTGTTTGTTAAAATGCCTAGTTCATTTTTCATAGGCCTATCACTTGTTTCATCCATAGGCCTACCATTTGAATGCCATTGTCTCCAGTGACATTGGCTAGCTAATTGTACCAACCATTTGACTTTGGATGACCATCTTGTATTCCAACCTAATGTTAATGTTATACCTATTGCTATTGTTTATGTACCTTCTATTGCTTATACATTGTTGAATTATAGTATCGTCTAATTAATTCGAGAGCCATTTCTTATTGATGAGATAATTGTTATTTATTGAAATCCATTGATTTATTCTATACCTATATTATTTCACATGATGATTTGATAGAGCTTCCTCACCGACGAGGTAGCAGATAAATATTGTCGGCAATGTATTATTTTACATGGTACCTTAGCTGGGAAGAGTTAACTGTCCTAACCATAAGACCTAATCAGTCTTATGTATATGATATGAGTTTGATATGAGATTATACGTATTCATAGCCCACTATCTGTCTTATCTACATAATATTAGCTTTGTTAAACATTTATTGATTCCTAACCTTTGAATTATGTAACCTTATTTTTCATTATGTATTTGGTGTGCAAATCCTAAAATTTATTGATTATTTACCTATCTATTTGCTATTGACCTAACCTATTTTCTTTAAATGATGCATATTAGATTCACTGAGTATTTTATTCTCATTCTTTTAGTTGTTTCCCCTTTTTCAGGTGCTGATTAGAAGGCAGAATCCCAACTTTTGTTCCTTTGTGGATTTCTGCAATTTGTTTTGACAGTGTAATTATTTTGGACACTGTATTTTATGTATATTATTAGCTACTTTATGGTATATATATGTCATAGTTAGACTATGCATATAAATATATGATAGTATATGGAAGTTAAATATTAGTATGGCATGTGATGATGATGTTACAATCAATAACAGAACAGATTTCAGAAAGACAAACTACAGAGTAATAGAGTATCAAATTGAATATTAATTAAATAATTGGACAATTATATGATAGTAATTAAATATAGGATATGATACTAGGTTCTAAGAGTACTGGTCGCCTCTGGCATCTCTTGCATCCTAGGACCGTTATGTTCCGAAATCGGGACGTGACATTCAATAAAATTCATTCTCGAATTTTAACTAAACATACTTTATTCGTAAAATAGCTGGAAATATTTAGTTTGCATATCATGTTTGATTTCCCACATACGCTCTTCTATCGAATGATTTTTCCATAAAACTTTAACCATCGGTATTGTCTTATTTTAAAGTTGCCTAACTTATCGTTCCACTATTTTTATTAGTGTTTCTTCATAAGTTATGTCTTCATTTACTTCAATGGCTTGCGGTTGAAGTACATGTGATGGATCCTTAACATATTTGTGAAGTATAGATATGTGGAAGACTGGATGCACATGATTGAGTTGTGGTGGAAGTGTCAACTGGTAAGAAACATTGCCAACTCTATTCAGAATTTCAAATTGCCCGATGTAACGTGATGATAACTTTATTTTCTTGCCAAATCGCATCAAGCCCTTCATTGGTGAGATTTTGAGAAACACATGGTCACCCACAAAAAATTGAACATCTTTACATTTTGGATATGCGTAACTCTTCTGTCGACTAAAAGCTGTTTTCATCCTTTATTTAATAATGGGTACTTTTTCCATCATTTTCCTAATTAACTTTGGCCCCTCTAACTATTTCTCCCTTGGTTCAATCCAACAAATTGGTGATTTGCATTTTCTACCATAAAATGCCTCGTATGGTGCCATACCAATAGAAGAGTGATAGTTGTTATTGTAAGCAAATTAAATTAATGGTATATTCTGATCCCAGTTATCTCCAAAATCAAGAACACATAGTCGTTACATATCCTCTAATGTCTGAATAGTATGCTCTGTCTGCCCATTAGTCTATGGATGAAAAGCCATACTGAAGTATAGTTGAGTACCCAATGCTTCCTGAAATTTCTGCCTGAATCATGAAATGAACTAAGTCACTTGATTCGATATGATAGTCAATGGTATCTCGTGTAGTCTGACTATCTTATCAACATATAATTGTGTATATTGAGCAACCGAGTAGGTTGTCTTGACTTCAAGAAAATGAGTAGATTTAGTCAGTCGATCTACAATCACCCAAATAGAATCATAACCACGCTAGGTCCTCGGTAATCCTACAACAAAATCCATTTTCACCTGATCCCATTTCCATTCAGGCAACTCAATTTCTTAAAGTAATCCTAACAGCTTTTAATGCTCTAATTTTACTTGCTGACAGGCCAAGCAGGTGAATACAAATTTAGCTACATCTCGCTTTATGTTAGGCCTCCAAAAACATACCTTCAAATCATGATACATTTTGGTCACTCCAGGATGAATATTATAAGGCGCAAAATGTATTTCCTTCATAAGTTGCTCCCGTAACCATCCACATCTGGTACACATAACCGTTGCCCACATTTTAATAAACCATTATCCACAGTGAAATTAGGAGCTTTCCTTACTTGCACATCTTCTTTTAGCTTCACCATTTGTGGATATCGATCTTGTGCTACTTTAATTTCTTTAATCAATAATGGTTTGATTACAAATTGGGCTATCAAAGCCTGGTTTCGATCCTAGGTAGCCATCTCTAATCTAACTCCCATGTATAACAATTCTTTCATTTCCTTTATCAACGGTCGCCATGAACTAGAAATATGGGCCAAGCTTCCCATTGACTTTCTTCTCAGTGTATCAACTACCACATTAGCTTTGCTTGGGTAATACAGGATCTGACAGTCATAATATTTCAATAATTCAACCCATCTTCGTTGTCGCAGATTCAGATCTTTATATTGAAAAATATAATGAAGACTTTTATAATATGTGTATATATCATAATTCTCCTCATATAAATAATGTCTCCATATCTTCAATGCAAATACTATAGCTGCCATCTCCAAGTCATAAGTCGGATAATTCTGTTCATGTTTCTTCAGCTATTATGATGCATATGCAATTACTCGGCCATTCTGCATTAGTATGCATCCTAGATCAACTCTAAATGCATCACAATACACGGAGAATTCTCCAGTTTCGGATGGTAATGCTAACACAAGTGCAAAAGTGAGACAATTCTTCAATGTTTGGAAGCACTTCTCACATTCGCCTGTCCATATAAATTTCTCCTGCTTTAGCATCAATTTGGTTAGTGGAGCTGTTATTTTGGAGAAATCTTTAACAAATCTCCTGTAATATCCAGCCATACCTAGAAAACTTTTCAACATCTGTAACATTAGTATGCCATGGTCAATTTGCTACTGTTTCTACTTTCTTCAGATCTACTTTAATTCCATCCTTACTCACCACGTGTCTAAGAAAACATACCTCCGTGAGCCAAAATTTACACTTCAATAATTTGGCATATAATTTGTGCTCCCGTAAAGTCTAAAGCACTATCCGTAAATGCTCATTGTGTTCCTCTTTACTCTTAGAATAAACAAATATATCATCGATAAACATAATGACAAACTTATCCAAGTAAGGATTAAATACTCGGTTCATCAAATCCATAAATGCAGTAGGGGCATTGGTCAACCTAAAGGTGGCACTAAAAACTCATAATGACCATATCGGGTCTGGAATGCAGTCTTTGACACATCCTGTTTCTAGATTCTCAACTGACGATACCCCGATCTAAGGTCAATTTTAGAGAAATAACAAGCACCTTGCAACTAATCAAAGAAATCATCTATCCGAGGTAACAAATATTTATTATGGTCACTTTATTTAATTGTCAATAGTTGATGCATATCCGTAGTGATCCATCTTTCTTTTTCACAAATAATAATGGTGTGCCCCAGGTAAACTACTTGGAAGAATAAACCCCTTATCTAATAATTCTTGCAATTGCACTTTCAATTCCTTCAACTCCGAAGGAGCCATTCGGTAAGGAGGTATTGATATAGGATCTATGCTTGGATAAATATCTATTTCAAACTCTATCTCCCTTTATAGTGGTAAACCAGGAAAATCCTCAAGGAAAATGTCGAAAAACTCATTAACAATTGGGATTTGATCTATCCCTGTAGGAGCTATACTGGTATCCATTACACTCGCCCAATATGCCATACAACCCTTCCGTAGAAGTCATTGTGCTCCAATAATTGATATTAGTTTGGTTCGAGTATCACATTTTTCACCCTAATACACAAATTTATCTTGTCCCTTCAATTGAAATTCTATCTTCTTCCCATAACAGTCTATAACTTCATAATGATCTCCAATCCATACCTAGAATCACATCAAGTTCAAGCACTGGTAATTCAACAAGGTCTACAAATAATTTCCTACCCTTGATCTCAACTTCACACCCCCTATACACATATTGCACATTTACACTCTCACCCACATGAGTCGTTATTTCTAAGGGTATATGCATTAATTGTTTCTCTTTACCTAGTTTATTAACAAAACATGGTGAAACAAATGAATGCATAACACCAGAGTCAAATAATACTTATGTCGCCACATATTGAATAGGAACCATACCTATCACCATAGTGTTGACTTATGTGCTTCTTGTGGGTTCAATGCAAACACTCTGCCTTGACCTCGTCCTGCTGGAGCCTGATTTGTTCTTATTTCAACAGATCTAAACTATAGGTTGGGAAGCAGCAGTGGTGGTTGGTCTGTCATCCCACATAGGGCAATTTCTGATGAAATGGCCCTACTGACCATATTTTAGACAAGCACCTGTCTGTAATATGTACTCTCCACTGTGTTTTCTACCATAGGTAGCACATGTCGAAAAATTTGATACTAGTGGTGCTGATCTCATAGTACCATGAGTAAATCCTAATGCATTAGACTCAACAATGTTTCTATTTTATCCCTGTCTCTGTCCCCCAGTAGGTTGACTCTAACTTGTTCTAGCTCATGTTTCTGATGGTCTGGACTGAAAACTGCCTTCTCCCTTCTTTTGTTGGCTGTCTACTATGTTTTTCCTTCTCTATTCTCTTTTTTCCTTATATCTTGTTTCAATTTGTATTGCCTCATTAATTAATTTTGTCAAAGAAGTGAATTCCACAGCTATCAGAGCACTGTGAAGAGCAGCATGTAGTCCCCGTTGAAATCTATCAATCAAATTTGCCTCGGTGGGTGCAACTTTAGTAGATATTTACTCAACCGTATGAACTCATCAGTATACTCTGAGACACTCATATTCCTCTGTCTCAGTTGCTCAAATTGAATCAATCTACTGTTTTGTACCCCTTATGTTAAAAACTCATCCATTAATGCCCTCCGGAATTGTTCCCATGTTGGGGGTGCATCACTATACAATTGATTCTCAACATGTGTGACAAACCATCTCTTTGTATTTTTTTCAACAAAAGACCAACCAACTATCACGACCCGGTTTCCCGGACCGCGACAGTCCTAGGGCACGGGAGATGCCAATGGCGATCGGCACCCGTAGAACCCAGTATCACGTGCACAATCTATAAACCTCAATATATATTATTCATTTTAATTAGTTACCATTCATTCTGTTATTCTATGATGTATTCTGTAATCATTCTGCAATTGGCTGTAACTATTTAAATTATCATATCATGCATCATCATATACTCAATATGTCATCATCAATATATATATATACATATGTTCATCTCCTAGCTAACCCATACATACCCCATGGAGCAGCTAGATAATGAACACCAAAATAATAATATAGAAATCAGAAAATATACATCAGACAGTCTACAGATATCCTCGGATGATAGATGACAGGATTCTGCAACCTACTCCTCTCCTAAAATGGGTAAACAAAGAAATGGTGAGTATAAATGATACTCAGTGAATCTACATGCATCCACAATAAACAATAGGCATCAATAAAGCAATGGTATCAGTCAATAAGATAACAGTATACAGAATCAATATCAAGGTACAGTATAGCCAAAGAATATCATATAGGCTCGGTATCATATGGAAAGACAGATAAAGGGATGGACTGTATGAAAAGAAACCATACAATCTCCAGTAATCCATATATGGACCATATAGGTCTTCAGTATCATATCTGTATCAGTAAGCATAAGGCTAATCAGGCCCTATGGCCAGGACCATAACCCCTCCTAGCTAGGGTATCAGTAATATAATGTGCACATCACCGACAATATTTCCCCACTACCCTGTCGAATCGGTAGCTCTGCCAAGCCATATTAGGGTCAATAACAAGGTATACCATAAGCAACAATGGCATCCAGAAATCAATCAGTCCAATATCAATCAGTTTAATATCAATCAGTTCAGTTATCAATATGAACAATAGCAATGTTATATATAATATACAATCAATGGTAATTGGTTTGGCAATAAGGAAAGACATGAAACAAAAGTTGGTTCGGTGGCAGAAAATAGTAGGTCAATTGGCATGCCAACATCGCTGGCGACAATGGCATTCAAATGGTAGGCCTATAGAATACAAACCAATAGGCCAAAGGCAAATGAACTAGGCATTTCATCAAACACATGGTGGGCATACAATGGCAAGCCAATAGGTTAGGTTAGGGTGCAAACTTGACTTGTCCAATTCAATCAATACAAAGTCACTTTGTCAAACAAGGTATGGGAATTCAAGGAACAAGATTAAACAACATTAAAATGGGATCAAATGACATGGAAATTCAAGCAAAAATCAAAGGAAAATGGGCAATGTGAATAGTACCCACCATTCGGCCAAACATGGGATTTTAGGACAAGGTTCCAATCATCAATTCAATGTTATAGGCATGTCAAATGATGCATGTAGAACTCACCTAAGTCTTCAAATAGCCTTTACACAAGCCAATTCCACCAAAATCATCAATTGCACCAATTAGGTCACTTTGATCCAAACTTCAATTCTACATCAATTAATCCACCAATTAGTTGCCTAATTACATCCAATTGACTAATTCTAACGTCAATTAACATAAACTAACACTAAATCATCAAGTCATTTCATACAACTTCAAATTAACCAAACCAATTTAGGGATTTCCATCAAATAGCATCAATTGATATAAATTGACTTCAAACCCATCTAATTCAACCTAAATAATATCTAAATAATCAATTAAACTAAGAAAATCACATCTTACCTCAAATGGCATGAAGTGGCCGAAATCTTCTTTCAATGATTCCTTGAATTATTTAGCTCCTTTTGTAACACCCTAGCTTAAGGGCTTAGAACCTAAGCTGTAAAAGGACAAACCTAAGGTTTTCTTTGTTTATTTATATGTTATGTATGATGCATGTTATTACTTAAATTGAATGAATATGCATGTTTTAGACAATTTTACACATGTAAAAGTTCATCAAAGGTTGTTAGGAAGAAACTGGAAGAAACTTAAAATTTTGTGAACTAGGGGCAAAATGGTCATTTTGCAGCCCTTCGAGTTCTTATGCAATTATCACCATATTTAGAAGTAGAAAATGATTTAAGTGAATGTAAATGGCGTTAGTTAGTTAATTTGAAGATTTGATGGAAAAATAAACCCGATTGAAAATTGTACCGGGTAAGCTCCTCAATTGAGGTGCTTAAGGTGCTTGAGGTGCTTCGGTTGGACTAAGGGCATTATAGTCTTTTCCTTTGAGGTATGGAATTATACTATGTATACAACCTTATGATATTAGTTTAGGCTTGATTAAATCCAACCATTGGATCAAATGATGAAAAAATGGACAGTTGGATCAGTAGGTTGCAAATTTTCTATCATAAGCTTGATGTATTGGATTTTTGCCATTAGTTTTTGATTAGTGTCACGACCCGCTCTTGCGAGCCGCGACAGTCCTAGGGCACGAGTGATGCCAATGGCGACTGGAACCCGTAGAACCCAATATCGGTCCTATCAATCCTATCAATACAATATACATGTATACAGTCTCTATTTATTCATTATCAATCACAACCTGTCATACATTCCCAATCAACTATATTATCAATACCCACAGGATCATATCAATCATAATATATATATTTTCCATATCATAGTATCATTATTTAGATACATGTTCATTTTCTAGCTAACCCGTACATACCCATGGAGCAGCTAGATTATGAACACCATAATACAATTGTTATATAAAATAAGTATCTGGACTGTACATCAGATATCTGTTGCAAAATTCTCAGAGAAACGGAAGTCTGGATTCTGCAACTCTAATCCTCTTCTGAAATGGGTAAACAATGAGCAGTGAGTATAGATGATACTCAATGAATTCACATGCATCGCAATAAACAGTTTGGGTCATGTCAATAAGGATATCAATCGAATAAAATCAAGAACTGAATAATATCAACTTCATAAAGTATCATCAATAAGATACAACAATATCATATAATATGGTTTCATATGTGTGAAATGACAGATAGTGGGATGGACTGTAGGAAAAGAAATCATACAATCTCCAGTCAAATACGTTGGACCATGTAGGACCTAATCATCCATATCAGGGAACAATATAAACATAAGGCGGATCAGACCTTATGACTGGGACCAAACCCTTCCCAGCTAGGGTACAATATACAATGTACACAAGGTCGATAGTATTTCCCCACTCCCCTGTCGAATCGGAAGTTCTGTCACAATCACAACAGGGTCAATAACAAGGGATACCATTAACAACAATGGCATCCGGATTCAATTAATCAATCAATCATTTCGGTTTCCAATCAATTCAATATTCAATATCAAT
>CANXYC011285304.1:0-24316 GCA_948193065.1 Aleurites moluccanus | reverse complement strand
TGATCTAGCTGCTCCATGGGTATGTATTGGGTAGCTAGGAGATGAACATTGTTTATATCCGATATTGATGGTCTATATTGATTATATATATGATGCATGATATATGATATATACTTGTGACAGCCAATTGCATTATAGTGACATAATAATGGACAGGTTAACAGAATGAATAACATAATTGCTTAATGGATGGTAATTGACTAATAAATAAATAATATATTGAGGTTGATAGATCGTGTGATGGTACTGGGTTCTACGGGTACCGGTCGCCATTGGCATCTCCCGTGCCCTAGGACCGTCATGGCTCGGGAAAACCGGGTCGTGACATCACAAGAAAGGTTATGTCGAGTCATTGACATTCTCGTGACTTAGATAGCATTTATGTGTTGCTAAACACCGCTTTTATGTCACTGCTAATGTTATGGGAACCTATAGGGTCACACATTTATATTGGATCGATGATAGAAATTTTAATTCATGAGACGGATTAAAAAAATAAGCATTGGGCTAAATGGTTTAGCTAAGAACTAATATAAGCCCAAAATTCGAGCCCAAGTCAGATGGGGTGAATTAGGGTTTTATTAGTTGACCTAATGCTAGGGTTAAATGCCTATAAATATACATGTGATGTTATTTTTAGGAGAGACTAATTTTCCTGCCGTTTTTCAGAAAAGAAGAAGTGAACCCTAATCCTAATTCTCTTAGACGTATCTAGCAAAACGTCTCAGAGATATTCTTCTTGTTCGTGAGATGAATCAAAGGAGGGACGATCCGTTCGTGTGGATACCGTAGAGGCAGAAAGCGAAAAAGCTTTTGCTCCTGACTCAGAATCACCTTTTGTAGTCGAATCATCAACCAAAGGTATAAACCCTAACCAATCTGATCTGGATCTTCATATGGATCTTGGAGGAAATCGGAATAAATTTTTCTATTCTGCTGCCTTTTCTGATTTCGATTTCCAACACCAACATCATCAAATGTTTATCTTTCAAGATTCACAAAATATAAAGTAATTAATTTTATATAATTTATTTACATTATATATATAAACTAACAACTAGCTAAACTAGACCATGGATCTGCTATAGAATAACAAAATTCAATATTTTTAAGAATTTACATAGTTAAAAGATGTTAGTTTCACTGAAAAAGAAAGAGATCTCGAGAACCGCTATAATTTACTTTGAACCGGAAAATGTTAATCTACTAAAGAGGTGAGTATTACTACTCAGTAAGTTATAAATATATTATTATGTATTAAGGCTAGGTAAAGGAAAAAATAATCCACCAAATGTTCATATCAAGGAAATAATTAACAAGAAAATAAGTAATGTAATCAAGGTCATATGAACTAATGAATAGGCAACATAAAAGGAGAATAATACATAATAAATAAAGGGCCTCGTACTCGTCAAAAAAGTCTCATGAACTACATATTAGTAGTTTAAATTCGTGAAATAACATAAAGTTAATCAGATCTTATGGCTAGGGTTAATTGGATATATTAATGTGCATATTGTTGATGGTTCTTACCCACTATCCCATCTGAAGATAATTTTGTCATGTTATCAGATATTCAATATAGTAAGATTAAATGATATATAAAGGTTCACATATAATGTTATTAATATAAGGAAAGTCATATCATATCAAGTAATAATACAACAATGAACTCATTAGGCATAATTCTCACAATGTAGTAATATTCAAGAAAGAATAATTACATGAAAGTATACTAATGTTACTTGATTTAAGCTAGATTTCGCCATTCTTAGTGCCAACATATCAAATGGTAATAAGCTTAGGATTAAACATTTGGTGAATTGGAAGTTAGTTTCGTTGTGACATTTTATCGAATATATGGTATGCATGATTTCAACAACAATATGATAACAAGACATTGATAATTCAAACTCATTCAAGAATCAAGGAAATTTGGCTCAAATGAAGGATAATCAATCAAAAATTTCAAAGGGGATGTACTAGTGGCAAAATGAATTTATTCATTCAAAAATAGGTTATATTTATGCATAATAATATACTTACAACTCAACTCTAAGCATCTTTAGCTCAAAAAAAAAAAAAAAAAAAATCCTTAGAAGCCAATCCTCACATTAGGCAAGGTTGTCCTTCACCACCACTATCACTATCGTTTCCTTTGTTTTTTGTCTCTACATCATATATTTAACATGTTTTAGGCAAATTTTGATGTGAAAATTCATAATCTAAGCTTATTTAGAATTAAACTCAACTATTTGGAATGTTTGAACTTTTACATAACCCTAACTCAAGCTCTAATCATTATATAGCTATGTTTATGCTTCTAATTACCTAGATAATCATTTATATCTATCATACTAATCATATTTAATGAAAAGAAAGCAAGTAAAGATCAATTACCTCAAGTTCCTTCAAAATTTCAACTTAGCTTCTTTGAATTGTTTAGGGTTTCTTTTAGGATTTTAGTATAAATTGTTGGTATTTATGGTGTATTTAGATATTAAATTAGGTAAAAAAAATTATTAGATTCAAGTTTGGAATTGATTTAGTGGAGAAAATTTAGTTGGAATAAGGAAAAATGGAGGTGGGGAGGAAGAATGGGTTTCAACCAACTATAGAGAGGAAGAAGGAAATTTTGGCTTTTATGGAATTTTGTAGAATTTAGGAGATTTTTATGTATTTTTGATATTTTCAAGTTAGCCCCCAAACTTCTAATATTTATAATTTGACTTCAAATCTTTTTATATTTATATTTCGGCCCTAAATCTCTTTTTTTTTTCACTACTACTTTCCATATTTTCCATTCCATATGAATTCTAAGTTTCATGTGTTATTTTTGTGAAATTCTACGTTTAATTATGTATTTTGTGTATAAAATTAGGATTTAGGTACTAAATTATAATTTTATATTATAATTGTTGATTTAGATATTATAAAGTCAATTATACTAATTATATGATTATATATGTAATTATAGAAAATTTCAGGGTGTTACAAAACTCTAGGCAAAAGACCGGAGGCATAAAGACTTTGCTAAGGCAAGATACATAAGACATAGATGGGCTAAGCGAAAAAATATGAGACACATTATTTTAAAACCTTCAAGTGACATGGATTTCAAAAAATTCTTCCTTCAGCGAGACAGATTATTTGAAGACCTCCGAATGAGATGAATTTCTAAAATCCTCTTTTAGTAAGATATATAAGATTTAGTTTGATTAGGCGAAAAACTGCAAGGCAGAAAAATATTGTTAGAGCAAGGTACCCAAAATCCCAAAAAACTCCAAAGGATAAATTATAAGCAAAAGTCTTTGTCATAGCAAGAGACTAAATCCCAGTGAACTTCAAACAATTGACTTTATGCACCCAAATATCCTATTCAAATTCAAAATAATAAGCTCTAGGCATAAATTCTTATAACCGACTCAGATTTTTAAAGTCTTCTAAGTGAGATATATTTTTAAAATTCCTCTAAGCAAGGTATATTTTTAAGGTCTTTTGAACTAGATAAATTTTTAAAGTTCTTAAGTAAGATATATTTTTAAAGTACTCTAAGCAAGATTTATTTTTGAAGTCTTTAGAACGAAATAAATTTTTAAAATTCTCTAAGCGAGTTTTTTAAGTTCTAAAATAATGAGGCACATTATCCAAAAAAAAAAATTATAGAGTGCGTTAATATTATTATATTTTTTAGAATATAATATATTATAAGAAAAAAGTATAATAAAATAATAATATAATATGAATTATTTTGTTATGAGAGTCTAAATTCCTATGAATATTTTAAGAAATCATAAGTGTAAGTATAATTTATTGTAAAAAAAAATATTAAAAAAATGTAATAAGACGATGGTGTGACATGATTTTACTATGAAAAATCTGAGAAATCATGAGTGTAATTAATCCGAAAAAATGAGAAGGTTGTTACTTTCCTCGATGAGAAGGACAACATTGCCACATTGACAAGTCCAATCCTACAGGTGCTTTGACTGACTGTTGACTATTTGACCAGTCTTCCAACATTCTCAAGTAACAACTCTTTACTCTCTACTATAAATAAATTTAATTTAATAAAATTCTTTTTGTTAAATTTAAATTACTCCATTTAAAAAAAAAAAAAAAAGAACTGCAGTTAGATAGAATAGTCTTTTCAGCATTGGATTTATGGGCCCCACTTCCAGGTTATCCAAAGAATCGTACCAATTTCTTCCCCTTATTCCCAACTTACCCCTGCAACGGAATAGATATTTTGGTCTATTTTCTAAAATGAAAAAAAAATCATCCATCCAACGGTTAAAATGGATCACTTTTAAAATCCTCAACCGTAAGATGAAAGCAGCCGTTGCTTGGGATTCCCAAAAACAAGAATAATAGGGTATTATAGAAACAGCGCGTGAATTCTCCAAAAAAAAAAATAAAGCAGACGTGGCAATCTCACCCTTTCCGGTATAAGTACCCCCACGCCTATAACGCCAAAACTTGTGAGAGAGGGTGTTTAGAGATTTGTTGCGTCTCTCTCTTTGGGCATTTATTGTGTGTGTTTTTAGGGTTTTACCTTTTTAAGAAGAAAAGATGAGTGCCGAGAGATTGACAGGGAAGGTCAAATGGTTCAATGACCAAAAGGGTTTTGGGTTCATTACCCCTGATGATGGTGGTGAAGATTATTTTGTTCACCAATCTTCCATCCTCTCTGAAGGCTTTCGTAGCCTTGCCGAGGGTGAGGAGGTTGAGTTTCAGATCCATCATTCTGATGATGGCCGTACTAAGGCTGTAGAGGTCACGGGTCCCGCTGGTAACCCTGTTCAAGGATCTCGCAGTGGAGGAAGCAGCGGCGGCGGTCGAGGTGGTCGTGTCGGCGGGGGATATGGCGGTGGTGGTGGTGGGTATGGTGGCGGCGGCGGTGGGTATGGCAGTGGAGGTGGGTATGGCAGTGGAGGTGGGTATGGTGGTGGTTATGGAGGCGGTGGTGGTAGAGGTGGAAGGTCATCTGGTGGGTATGGGTCTTCCGGAAGCGGAGGTGGAGGTGGAGGCTGCTTTTCCTGTGGGGAGATGGGACATATGGCAAGGGATTGTCCACAGGGTGGCGGCGGCGGCGGGAGGTATAGCGGCGGAGGAGGCGGTGGCGGTGGCGGTAACTGCTATAATTGTGGAGGGACTGGTCATTTTGCAAGGGAATGCCCAAATAGCAGCGGCCGTTGAGGTAGATGAAGTGGTGAGCAAATAAAATGTGTTTGATCACATTTTACTTTGCTCTCCTTGTCTCCCTCGTTTGTTGTTTGGGTAATGTTTTAGGTTGTTTCTGGGTTATCTTGCTTATCTAGTATCTTTCTTTCCTTTCTTAAGTTTCAGTCTTTTAAGGGATATGATTGGTTCTCTCTTTCTCTCTGTTTTATTTTTGCTGGGTTTATTAGTATTAGGGTTTCAAATCGGTATGATGGTCATAGGTCTTAAGTAGGGGCACTACAGTAGAGAGGAAAAAAGGGATTTTAATTGTGGAGAAAAAGAAAAAATTAAGAACAATGTTTGAAATTTGTAGTACTCCCACTGTTCTTAAAGATATCTATACACAATTTTATAAATATACATGCTGGTTTGGTTGGTTCAATTTCAAATCTTATTAGGTATATATATTTGTTTTTTTTTTATATATATTTTTATGTATTGTTCATACATTATACATGTTTTGTTGAATTATTGTTATTGTATTATGAGAATATGGTTCTCCATCAAAGATTTTTCAATTAATAAGAAAATGTGAAAGAATAGACAACTTTTGCGATTTTTTGGATATGATAGCCCTAAGTTTTGAGCCATTGAAAATGACATGATGCTTTTCTTTCTATTTTATAAGGTTTTTTCCTTTTATTTTATTGGTTATTGTGTTTGAAAATACAATGGTTCATAAAGTTCTTAAATGATGCAACCTAAAGCAACCTAATTGTAAGTTGTCACTGTATTTAGTCTATTTTGGTTTTGGTTACTTGGGTTCTTGGGTGTGGTCCAGTTTTATTTGCCAATTATAACCCAACCCATTTGGAGTATTAATGGAAACAGTCTTAACTCTTAATTTAATACTGACATTAAAACATAGTTATTATGTTTTAGAGAAACAGGAATGGTCAACTTGGTTGTTACCCATTTAGCTGCTCTATTAACTACTTGATTTATATTCATTAAGTAGTTAACAAATGAAATTAACTTTTTGATTAACTTTTTGCTCTATAATATTACACATTTTATGCGCAAGGGATTATAATTAATCCTTTACATGACAATACCATACAAATTATATGGGTCGATTACGTGTCCCTTTGGCTTTTGATTTTGACTCAATTTATAATATTTGATAAATATCAAAATTAATAAAAGTAATTATCTGAATAGTTAAAATTTAACTACTTGGATAAGTTAAAAATTGAAATTTTTCAAGATAACTAAATTTTAAATTAAACGGGTAACTGATTTTAAAAAATTAGTGGATAAAAATATTTTTATTTTTACTAACAATAAGAAATCTACTTATTATAAAAAAACACTTAATTCAGATAAGCAATTTTTATATTTTATATTGTATTTTATCAAATATAAATATAGTTAATTATTTTTTTAAAAAAAATATTAATTATTATTTTCTTTATATAAAATAATTTGATACATTAAATTTTTTTAATTTTTTAAAAATACATTAAATTCTTACTGATAAATTTTATAATATATTATTAGGCTCTTCCGTCCAATTTTACTGTTAGTCAACTCTTAGTCAATCCTATAAGGATAGTAAAAAAATATAAATGCTCTTATCTTTTAATTTTAATTAATTATATTTTATTTTTATTTTAAATTTTTTTTAGGATTAAAAAATATATTTTTATATTTTTGAAAAATTTAAAAATAATTTTTTTTAAAATATTTAAAAAATATTTTTTAAAAAATATTTTTATTTTCTTTTTTAAAAAATAACAAATAAAAAATAAAAATATTTTTTACTTTTTATTTTTAACTTTATCAAAAATATGAAAATGAATTTTTTATTTGTATTAAAAAATTTAAGAAGAAATAATTTAATTTCTTCTTAAATTATTTTTTAAAATAAAAAATAACAAATAACAAATAAAAAATATTTTTTAAAAAATATTTTAATTTATTTTTTATTTTAAAATTTATCAAAAATATGAAAATGAATTTTTTAATCTTAAAAAAAAATTTAAAGCAAAAATAAAATATAATTAATTAAAAATAAAGGACAATGACATTTTTATTTTTTTACTATCTTTGTTGGGTTGATTAATAATAAAATTGGACAAAAAAATGTTATAATATATTATGACATTTATCAAAAGAAAATTAATATATTTTTAAAAAATCAGAAAAACTTAATATATCGAGTAATTTTAGAAGGAAAAATAGTAATTAAGATTTGTTAAGAATTTTGGAGTAAAAATATAATACATAGAGCGACAAAATATTACCTCTTCAACTTCGTACTTGTATTTTTTTTCCCGTCAATTAATTCTCTCTTTTGTAGGACTCATTATTAACCCCTAACAAGTTATTTAATTATTATGTTTAATATTTAATATTTTGTAGGAAAAATTCACATCAACCATAAAATAAAGATTGAATTTTTTTTCTTTAATTTTCTTTTAAATATTTTTTTAGAGATGATAAAATATTATTTTTTTAATTTTTTATTATTAATTAACAATAAAACTACCAAACAAGTTATTTAGTTATTATATTTAATTATTAAATTTTTCTTTATTTTTTTAAAATAATAAAATACTAATTTTTTTTTATTAATTAATAATAAAAACTATCTAATAAATTATTAATTATTGAATTTTTCTTTAATTTTTTAAGGACTAATTATTATTTCTCCTTTATAAAATGATCAAATATATTAAATCTTTACCTTTCAAAAATATATTAACTCCCTCTTGACAAATATCACAATATACTATTAGATATTTTCGTCTACTTTTACAGTTAGTCAACTCTTAAATGGTCAAGAAAAAGACAAAAATATTTTTACCCTTTATTTTTAATTAATTACATTCTATTTTTATTTAAAAAAATATTTTTAGGGTTAAAAAATGCGATTTCATATTTTTTTATAAATTTAAAAATAAAAATAAATAAAAATATTTATATTCAATTAATAACATATTAATAGTATCCAAATCACTTAAATTTTATTTTCATATACAAATTTAAATTTTATTTTCATATACAAATTTAATTAATTGGCTAATTTATATTTGATCAATAATATATTAATCGATTAATTTATATCTAAAATATTTAAATTTGATGTTTTATATGTAAATTTAAATAATTGACTAATTTATATTCAAATATATTTATTGATTATCAATTAAATTTGATATTTTGTGTAAATTTAACTAATTGATTTATTTTATCTAATTAACAACATATTTATCAATTAATTTATATTCAAATCACTTAAATTTTATATTTTATATATGAATTTAATTAATTCACTTATTTCTATCAATCTATAATATATCAATCGATTAATTTATATCTAAATTACTTAAATTTGATATTTCATATACAAATTTAACTAATTGACTAATTTATATTCAATTGATAATATACTGATTGATTAATTAATATATAAATTACTTAAATTTGATATTCTATTTATAAATTTAATTACTTGACTAATTTGTATTTAATTAAAAACATATTGATTGATTAATTTATATATTAATCACTTATATTTGATATTCCATATTCAATTTTAACTAATTGATTAATCTGTATCTAATTGATAATTTATTGAATGATTAATTTAGATTCAAAGTAGTTAAATTTTATATTCCATGTACAAATTTAACTAATTAACTAATTTACATTCAATTAATAACATATTAAATGATTATATCTAAATCACTTAAATTTGATATTTTACTAATTGACTAATTTGTATCTAACTAATAACATATTGATCAATTTATTTATATTCAAGTCAATTAAATTTTATATTACATATACAAATTTAACTAATCCATTAATTTACATTCAATTTAATAACATATCGATTGATTAATTTATATCCAAATCACTTAAATTTTATATTATATATATAAATTTAAATAATTCATTAATTTGTATATAATTAATAATATATTGATCGATTAATTTAGATTCAAATCACTTAAATATAATGTTTAATATATAAATTTAACTAATTGACTACTTTATGTCCAATTAATAAAATATTAATCAATTAATTTTTATTTAAATCACTTAAATTTGATGTTTCATATGTAAATTTAACTAATTGATTATTTTATATTCAATTAATAATATATTCATCATTTAGTTTTTTTAATTAATTTACTAATTTATATCAAATTAATAATATATCGATTGATTAATTTATATGCAAATCACTTAAATTTAATATTTTATGTAAAAATTTAACTAATTCATTAATTTATACTCAATTAATAACATTTTGGTTAATGAATTTATATCCAAATAAGTTAAATTTGATGTTTTACCCTTTATTCAGAAAATTAATATTTTATCACATTTAAAAAAAATTAAAAGAAATTAAAGAGAAATTTAATTCTCATTTTATAATATTTTAAATTTTTATTGTATTTACTTTATTTAAAATTAAAACAAAATAAAAATAATAGCATGATATTCCAGCTAAAGATAAAAATAGAGTATTTAGGTTCAAAAATTTTATTACCTTTTATTTAAAAGGCAATAAACAATGTAAAATTGAATATTAATTGAAGATAAATGATGAAAATTAATTATTAATTCAAGAGAGATAATGAATTTTAAATTTTAATTGAAGAGAGAATAAAATTTGAATTTTAAATTAAGAGAATAAAAATTATAAAAAATTTCAAAAGCCATTGAAAAATTATGAATTATCAATAACAATATTAAAATAATAAAAAATTTTAATCAATCCTGTTGATCTAATCAACTGATTTGTCAACCATTTTCCAAAAAATATTTGAGTTCATAATTGTTAATTTAGAAGCAACTAATGGTTGAAAAATTATAATTGAAGCTTAGAAATATGTTACGTATGTGATATTTGTATTGATGCATGTTTTTTTTTTTTTATTATTTTGTTTTTCAACCTAGAAAATGAAACAAAGCATTAAACATCCATGTTGGGTAATAGCCTAATAGGCTTACATGGTTGGGCCTTTGTTTCCTAAGAAGAAATAAAAGTTATTGAACTATGATTCCAATTACGTGAGGTTGGAATTACCTTAGATCCGTTGAGATAAGAAATTAGAATTGAAATTGATATTTTTAATTTTAATTTTAATTTTTTAAAATTAAAATTATATTGTAATTATAATTATAATATTTATTTTACATAAAAATTAAAATTAATCTAAAACTGAATAAAAATTGGTGACAATGACAATAATGATGGATTATCATCGTTAGTAGTGATTTGATAAATTATAATTATCGACGGTAAAAATCTAACGAGTCTTCATCTCCGATAATGATAACGACGACGATAGTGGTGACGATAAATCGTCCGTGATGAAGGTGGAGGTGACAATAATAGCCCATCATCGCATATAGTGACCATGATGGATTATCGCCGTCGAGGAGAAATGGTGGTGGCGATAGGAGAAGAAATGATAATAATGGTTGTGGAATTATAATTTTTAAGAATTGAAAATGAAATTATGGAATTGATTTTCTAATTATATTATAATTTCATGAAATTGTATATAAAGTTTTAATTTTAAGTGACTGTCAAATATTAAAATTGAAAATGTTCAAATTTCATTTTCATTGTGATGTAAATTTGAAATATTTGATAATTTAGTTGGTTATAATTAATTTTTTTCTTAAAATATTAATTTTGATTATTTTTTTTCAAACATAATGTGTATATAAAAAAAAAGTATCACTTTCACCTGTGAAAGTTAATTGTAAAAATGAAATAAATTCTTTTATAATAATTTTAAAAATAAAAATAATAACAATGATTTACATTTAAATAAAATTTTATTTTTGATATAAATTATAGTAAATTTTTAGATAATTTTTAATTTAGATATTGTTTATTTCTTTAGTTAATTTTTTTTATATTTATAAAATTAAAAATAAAAAATTATCATGAAAATAATATAATTGACTCAATACATAATTAAATATTTTAAAATATAAAAAAATACTGCATTTCTATGTATTAATAAAATTAATTATTTTGTAATATATTTAAAATATAACATATATCATAAGGATAGTATATATAAAAAATTAAACATGTATAAAAAATATTTATAACAATTTAAGAATACAATTTTTTTTTTAAAGTATGAATATAGCATAACAGTATCTCATAAGTCATTAGAAGAAGTATTCTTTTAAAATATATTATTTATTCTTAAAAAATTAATTCATAATTAATAGCAATGATTTTGTTACTTGCAAAAATTATATCAACAGTATGAGAAAAGATAAAATGATTTTTTAAGAATCTATCTTTCTCTCTATAGATATTAATCTGTCTATTAAAATTTTCCAAAAAAAAAAAAAAAAAATACCAACTAAAACCATTATATTTAATTTAATTATTTCCCTTCGTTTTTTTAAATAATCAATAAAAAAAACCATTATATGTTTGAGAGAACTTTGGTTTAGCTGTTTGAAATTAAATTTTTAACTTTTTTAATTATTCTCAATTATTAATAGGATATGGTGGCTACTGAATTAAGTTTGTGTTGTATTGGTGCTAAGAAAAAAATTTTATACGTGTTTGTCACGATCAAAATTTGGGAATCACGACTGCATGCAGTAAATTCGGAGTTTAACCACACAAATTTAATAAATATTATATTTATAATTTATAATATATAAATAAATATTTAATTAATTATTTATGTTTATATATTATTATTTAATTACTATTTAAACAATTAACAATTCTCTATAAATAAAATATAAGACTAATAATAATATTTAAAAATTAACTAATTTTTTTTAAAAGTAATTAAAAATAACTACCCTTAAAATCTTGGCTTGATTTTGAAAGAAAGAAATAAAATTTTATCAAAAGAGACAACATACCTAGAAAAAAAATTAAAATTTAAAAGATTAAGTAAATCACGTGCTCAATGAAAAAATATATAAAAATAAAGAAGAAACTTAACATTTTAAACAATTAAATATACATACACCTAATATATGTACAACAAATAACATTAATTCAAATACAAATAATAATTAAATAAAATCATTTAATACTCTCTTTTAAATTACATAATGTAAAAACATATAAATCTTACATATAACTTATACAAATAATTTTTTTTTATATACTTATAAATTTATTTAAAATAAATAATTGGGAGAGTTCCAACTGAATACTTGTGTAACATATAAAATCCAAGACCCGTATAACATACAAGGTTCAAAAATCATATAATATATAAGCATTATGGAATATACACCATATTATTCCCCATATATCATATACATATAACATATAAAGTCGAAACTAAAAAAAAAAAAATCTAGATACCATATAAGGTTCAAATATTTATCTCACCCCAAATAAAAATATCATATAAAAAATAATAAAAATAATAATAACAGTAATGACTAATAAATTTAGATACAAATAAATTATAATATCAAAAATTCAACGACAATTATTACATATATGCATTACACATAATTTACAAACAAATTTATATATTATGTAATTATTAATATTATATAATTTCTCTTCCCCAATTTTTAATTACAAACAAATTCAATTAATTTATTCATAGAAAAGTTACACATATAAACATTAAATTATTTCAATTGAATTTTATTTATTCTCTCACATGAAAATCTTCACATAAACGACTCATTAAATTGATTACCTCCAAAACTTATGCATATAATGTATATAATTAAAATAAATATAAATATATAATTTATGTATGAATACTTATAAATGAGTATATTTAATATTATTCAAATATATAAATATTCAATTTAATAATGTGAATGTAATTCTAACATGATAAATCATGACAATGTGTGAACACTGGTTTTTTACCCCCCTCGAACTTGTGCCAAGCCGAACAGCGCTAACTGGAGCTTAAACCATTCACAGATGGACTTAGAAAGCATCAGGACATGTCTGGGCCTTTGCTGCCACCCTGAAGGGGAGGCATTGTCGCCCTTCATTGAGGGTAGAAGCATGGCTCCTTTTCATGCCTGCTGCCCTCCTTTGCACTCTGTGCTGCCAAAGGCCCTGGTGGTGCTGTCGGCCCCCTCCGGTGGCACAAACTTGCCTTACCCGCGATAGCTCCTTTTTAAATGTATTTTTTCCCAAATCCCACATCGAAAGATGATGACATTTGACCTTCCAAGTTTATACTATAAATACCTGACCCCCTCAACTTAATTCCAAGCCCAAAAATCTCTGAAGTTGAATTTTCCTTCTTAGATTTCCTCTCTTCTCCCTCATATACCTATTTTTCTTATTTTCTTTAGTTCTCTTTGAGCTAAAGAATGACCAAATCCGAGGCATGTGGAGCCTCAAAATTAATTTAACATAAAGTCACTTTGTCAGTTTCTTTTCTTTTCTTTTTGAATTGTCAGGTAAAAAGCAGTTCAACCATCTCTTCGCGTGTCAACCATCACCCCGTACTTCGATCGATTCAAGGTGGAACTCCGATCCTAAAGAACACTCCGTCCGCCAGCTCCCCAAAGATCAAGACAAAAGGTATCAACTCATAAACTCCTTCTTCTTTTCTTATTTTGATAGAGCATCAAAATAAATAACTTTTCTTCTACATTTCTTTAGTTTGATAGAGAATCAAAATAAAGAACCAAAATATAATAAATTGGCCATAAAATCAACCCTCCTTCATAGGAAGGAAGAACTGCGTGGATTTTGATTTTCATTCAACGGGATATGCAAGCAAGCTGTATAAAAGCTTTAAATCCAAAAATATTAAAAAACTATCTTTTTCCTTTTATTTTGTTTATTCGATTCTTATTTTGTTCATGGGATGAATTTTTCTTTATTTTTGCTTAGATCTTTGGGGAATGTGTGATCAACCTAGAACCCATAAGGGCTAAAATCAATATCCCCTATTTTGAGTTTTTGAATTCTAATAATTTACTTTATCTGTCTCATTATTGCTTTATTTCTATATGTATTCATCTTATATGTCATTTCATTTATATATGTCATTCTTTAAATTATTCATCAAAATGTTTTAAATCAAGGTTAAAATTAGAAGCCAAATTCAACTAAAAACCTAGTCCCTAACTTAAGGTGGCGACTTCAAAATCATTTTTAAAAGGCGCAAGGGTCGTCTCAATTTGGGTGATTTCTCACGGATTTTTACTTGGCTTTTGGTTTAACTTTGATTTTCATGCATCACTACAGAACCAGTTACGAAATTCAACCTTTGGATAGCAAGTAGCATTGATCCAACAACTCTCTTTGAGTATATTGGGAGATAGCGAAAGCATCCATTTCGCGATGAATCTTCAATCCTTTTGGAGTATAACGAGTAATAGTACTGTTGGACCCACGCAAAACTCATTGCTTCACATGTGGTTAAATATATCACTGCTCTAGTGTGTTGGGTACCCTTAAACCAAACTACCTAGCCTTCATATAATGAATATTAGACCTTGGACCTTTGGGCCCATAAACCATAATAATGTTAAACTGTCATCATGAACCAATTTTCTTCATACACATGCATACTTGCATAACTATGCATTCATGCATTTGTGGACTAAGAACCAATGAGTCAATGGTCAACCCAAAGCGTAAAAACTTTGAACCCATTAAACCATCCACAAACTTTCAAGCATTACATAGATTAGATTCTTCTTTTCCATCCTTGTTTAGGTTTTGCTTAGACCACCATAACCTGATCCAAATGTTTATTTTGAAAGGTACAAATGGAAAGCTCAGCACCTTACATGGATGCCATAGAGACACTTTTAGCCACTTTACTCAAAAAGCAAGAGGATAACTTTCATGTTGCCCTAGACCATACCCTTGATACATAGCGCCAATCCATCCTTAATAAGGTAAAAGCAATAATGGGTCAAGGAACAAGTGTCCAGCAAACCGATGCTCCTAATGCATCTTCATCCCTTCCACCAAAACTCGTTATTGATCTGATAAATAATCTGAAAGCTCCTTAAGTTGTCATTCCCCCACAAGCTATCAATTTGAATGGTCGTACTACTCTATCCTCCTCCCCGAATCTTTTTTTATGGAGGAGAAGGCTCTAACCCAATCGAAACTAAGAAGCTAATGAAAATTTTTGAAGCTATGGAAAGGTTTCTCATGAACATTAAGAAGCATGAGGATCTCATTGATGTTGATGCTCTTACTCTTTTCCCGAATGCTAGGGTTCCTCCAAAATTTAAGATGCTTAACATGAACAAATTCGATGGCACCACTTGTCCAAAGACTCAATTAAAAATGTATGTGGGATCTATGAACCCATTGGGGGTGGACAATGAGCTCCTTGCTCAATTGTTCCAGTAGTCACTCACAGGTGCTACAATGAGATGGTTTGTTGACTTAGACACCAACTTTAAGAAAACTTGGGATGATATTTGCAATGCCTTTGTCAAGCAAAATCATTACAATATTGAGGTGGACATTAATAGAAGGGATTTAGAGACCATCAAACAACAACAAAAGGAGTCTTTCTCCACTTTTCTTATAAGGTAGAGGGAAAAGGCGGCCCAAATGATGAACATGCCCACTGAATAAGAGCAGATTGATATTATCATTAAGAATCTTCTTCCAAGTTATCATACTTATCTCCAAACCCAGTATTTGCCAGATTTCAAAGCCATCATTGCCATTGCTTCAAACATAGAGGATTTCATCCAAAGTGGATAAATTAAAGAAGAATCCCCTAATTCAAGATATAGAAAGAACACCCACTATACCCACAATACTTCCTCCAATATGAAAAACAGGGAAGTTGCCGCCATCTCCAACCATCCTCCTATGAGACTTGAGAGAAAATCCTTCACTGATTTGGGTATGCCTTTAGTTATGGTGTACAAGAAGGCTTTGAAAGCAAATCTGCTCAAACTTCTAAAACCTAGGGCACCCCCAAACCCCTTACCTAAAAGTTGGAATGCAAATGAATATTGTGAGTATCATCAAGGTACAGGGCACAAAATAGACATGTGCAAAACCTTGAGGCTTAAGATTCAAGACCTAGTGGACAATGGTGATATTATTCCGCCAAAGGCAAGACCTAATATCACCACTAACCCTCTCCCGAGCCATTAAGATAATGTCAATCTCCTTCACTCCTCCGTTGAAGAAACTGATCTAATCTCCTTGATTCGAACAAATGATCACTTTTGTTATGTCTTGGACCTTAATGACTTAGTTGAGGAGATAGATGTAATAACTCAAAGTAGGAGGCTCTATCAACCGAGTTCATCAATCCAACAACATATCCAGTATGTTCCCCCTCCTATGGAGAAAATAAGTAATGAACCTGAAGAGGATACTATTTTAAATAATTGAAGAAAACCCAAGCCAACATCTCCATTTGGAGTCTCATCTAGCTATCATTATCACATTGCCAAGCTCTTTGTAAGGTGTTGAATCAGTGCTAAACCCCCAATCAACATTTCTCTTAAAACTTTGGTTGCCACACTCACTAACTCAACCAAGATGTCTTCCATCTCTTTCACTGATCACGATTTACCAAAAGAAGGAGAAAATCACAACCATACATTGTACATAACTGTGATGATCCAAGGAAAGATAGTTCCAATGGTTTTGATTGATAACAGGTCGGCCCTGAATGTGTGCCCATTGAAAGTTGCAAGTTGCTTGGGCCTTGAAGTCACAGATTTTACCCCCTCCGATCAGATTGTGAGGGCATATGATAATACCAAGAGAGAAGTTTTGGGTGTAGCAACTCTTGATGTGATAATTGGGACAATTACTACTTCGGTCCCCTTCCAAGTGATTGATGTTCCTTCTTATTTCAATCTCCTCTTTAGAAGACCCTAGATCCATAGGGCGAAAGCAGTCCCATCCTCTTTGCATCAAAAGCTTAAAATGCCTCACGGGACTACTGTGGTCACTATCAAGGGTGACATACATGGTAAAAGCGAGGTTCCCAGCTCTGCACCTATTTTGGGAATTCAGCCTGAACTGAACATTGCCCTTTTGTTTGGTTTCTCTTTTGACACCATCCAATTTATTGAACAAAAATGAGGTAAAGAGTTAGTCCCCTTTGATTTCGATCCTTTCGGTAATATAGTTATGGCTAACATTTTAAATAAAATGAATTATTTCCCCGGTTTAGGTCTTGGGAGGAACCAGCAGGGGATGACCTCATTCAAGGAGTACCCAGTAGCCAACCCACCTTTTGGACTTGGTTATAAATCTACCGAAGAGGATTTGGAGGAGGTTGAAATAAAAGCTAAAAGCAGAATTGAGGCTAAGAGGAAAGGTGAGACCTTTGACCGGCAGATGCGCTCCTATTTCAAAACCTTGAATGGATATTTTGTAAAGAAGGGGAGGACTTTCCTTTTAGTGGTTTTGCCCTATAACTAAAAAGTTAAACCTAGATTTTGAAATTTCTTTGATATCAGACTCGATTTGGAGGATTGCGAGACAATCTACCTATTAGAACAAGATTGGGAGGAAAACATGGAGGCCACTCTCTTTGAGCAAGTCCTCATGATTATAAGTGAAGTGGAATCAGACCCCACCAAACTCATCCATCCAACCTTGGTTGCACCTAATAATTGGCACATTGAGAAGCTTCCTGGCCTTGATGAGACATTTTCTTTCCCGACTGAGTCAGAGTCAGAGAATGTTGAGTCAGTTTCTTTTTTTTCCTTTATAGAGTCTGTAAAGGATCTCCCTGGTCCTTCTTTCAATTTTGATGTAGTCCGCGAGGACGAAACATTTGTTAGCAATAAAAGTTTTCAATTTTCCTCTTATATCCCTAAGTCTTCTTTCCTTCTTCATAAATCCAATTTAAATGAGGCATCAAAAGAAAAAGAAATAAATGAAATAAAAGAACAAAATAAAGAGTCAATAAATCTGGGCACAGATGATAAATTGAAAATCACATTCATTGCATCATCATTTTATGATAAGGCTTCTTTATTCAAGGCAGTTCAAGAGTTTTTATATTGTTTCACTTGGGAACCTGAAAACATTATGGGTATCGATCAAAGCATAGTAGTCTATAAAATTCTGACCTATGAGGATGTGAAGCCTGTAAAACAGAAGTTATGGAGGATGAATGTGGAATGATCTCTCAAGATCAAAGAGGAAGTTGCTAAGTTATTAAAGAATGATTTCATTAAACCTGTCACCTACCCTTCATTGCTAGCTAACATAGTGCCTGCGCCCAAAAAGGATGGGAAGGTAAGAATGTGTGTGGATTACAGGGATCTGAACAAAGCCTGTCTGAAAGATGATTTTCCTTTACCTCACATAGACTTATTGGTTGACTACATGGCTGGATCTGAAGTAGTTTCCTTGACTGATTTATATACGGGTATAATCAGATACAAGTTTATCCACCTGACAAGAAAAAGACAGCCTTTATGACAGAATGGGGCATCTACAAGGTCATACCTTTTGGTTTAAAAAATATTGGGGCAACATATCAAAGCATGGATACAACTATCTTTCATGACATGATTCACAAGGATGTGGAAGTAAATGTTGATAACATGGTTAGCAAGTCCAAAACGGTTGAAGGACACATAGATACATTAAGGTGTTTCTTCATTAGGTTGAGCCAATACAATCAAAAGTTGAATCCTACTAAGTGTGTTTTTGGTGCATCCTCAGGTTTGTTCTTGGGCCATATGGTGAGCAAAAAAGGGATAGAAATAGATCCAGCCAAATCAAGAGCCATTTTGGAGATGCCATAACCAAAAACAGAGAAATAGATTAGGGAATTTTTAGGACGCTTGTTGTACATCAGTCGGTTCATTTCCTAACTGGATGATGTTTGTGGGTGCATCTTTAAATTATTGAAGAAATGAGCTTCTAAGGAATGGAATGATGAATGTCAAAAAGCTTTTGAAAAGATCAAGCAATACTTGCTAAATCCTCTTGTCTTGCAACCACCAAGGCCTGGTATACCTTTGCTGATATACCTCTCTATAACTAAAGAAGCTATGGGGGCAATGTTCGCTCAAAATGATGTGGATTCTCATAAGGAAAATGTCATCTATTATTTGAGTAAGCGCATGTTTGCCCATGAACTCAAGTACAATCAGATTGAACAGTTATGTCTCACTTTGGTTTGGGTATACCATAAGTTGCAACATTAATTGGGTTCATACACTATGTATGTCCTCGTTGACAATAGCCCCTTAAAATTCCTTATGGAGAAGCCAGTTCTTGACAACAAAATGACACGATGGTTGGCAGTTCTAACAACTTTCGATCTCAAATATGTTCCAAGGAAAGCTGTCAAAGGAAGTGTGATAGCTAACCAATTAGTTTTTGCCTCAGTAGATGATGAACCATTCGAACCCAAATTTCCAGATGAGGATATCGTAGAGCCGGAACTTGAAGTTTGGAAGTTATATTTTGATAGAGCAGCCAATAGCAAGTGTTATAGGGTTAGAATAGTACTTCTCACACCAAATGGGTATCATTTACCCATGGCCATTAAGTTAGCATTTGAGGTGATGAACAATGAAGCAAAATATGAAGCTTGCATATGTGTTTTAGAGGTTGCCACCAATATAAGGATTAATTACCTAGAGGTCTATGGGGACTTTAATTTGATTGTCTCATAAGCTCTTGGCAAATGGAAGATAAAAAAAGAGCGTTTAGTTTTTTTACTATCAACGCATAACTAATATAGCAGAAAATTTTCATGAATTATCTTTCTATTATCTACCTCAAGCTAAGAATCAGTTCGCAAATGCTTTGGCAACCTTGGCCTCTATGATAGACATGATAGGTAATGAGATTGTACATCCCATGGTTATTGAAGTGCAAAGGAAATCGGGTTATGATACAACATGTATGCAAATTTAGTTAGCCGATGGTAAGCCATGGTATTGAGGCATATTCAATTTTTTGAAAAATGACCAGTATCCAAAAGGGGCATCTAAATCAGATTGGAGGATCCTGAGGCAATTGGCTAGTAATTTCATACCAAATGGTGATGTGTTGTATAGGAGAGCATGGGATAACATTCACCTCAGGTGTGTGACAGAAGAGGAAGCTCAACAAATAATGGGTACACAGCAGCAAGGAAGGACTGCATATAAATGGTTTCAAGTTGGCCAAAAAAATCACGAATCTTGGATATTTTTGGCTCACAATGAACAAAGATTGTGCTAAGTTTGTATAGAGATGTCACAAATGCCAGATATTTGCCAAGCTCCAGAAGCGACCTCCTGTCCCATTGCACCTGACTGCAACTCCCTGGCCTTTTGCTATATGGGGTATTGATGTCATAGGGGAATAAGTCATAAATCTTCGAATGGGCATAAATACATTTTGGTGGTAATTGACTACTTCACGAAGTAGGTGGAAGCAACCTCTTACCATGTGCTAAATTCTAAAAAGCTAGCACACGTTATCCAAACCAACATCATTTGTTAGTTTGGATTGCCTTTTCAGGTCATTATGGATAATGACTCTCATTTCCAAAAAGAAGTAACAAGTATGCTTGAGAGGGAAAAGATTCAGCGTCATCGATCTTCACCCTATTGCCCTTAAACTAATGGGGCAGTAGAGGCAGCAAACAAAACAATCAAGACTATTCTGCAAACGATGATCATCAATCATAGAAAATGGTATGGACACCTTCCATTTGCATTATGGGGGTATCAGACCTCCATTCGCACACCAACAGGGGCAACTCTATATTCTTTGGTATATGGGATGAAGGTAGTGCTTCCAATTGAATTGCAAATCCATTCGGCAAGGGTTATGCAGGAGAATCAACTTAGTGAAATGGAGTGGATTAAGGGATATCATGACCAGTTGAATGTTATTGATTAAAAAAGGATGGATGCGCTCTTACGAGTACAAGGGTGTCAACAAAGACTTGCTTGACATTTCAATAAAAGGGTAACTGATAGGGGATTGGAATAAGGCAACTTAGTACTAAAAGAATCAGAGCTCCTATTAATGATCCAAAAGGGAAGTTCATACCAAATTGGGTTGATCCATATATGCTCAAGAAGATCATGTCTGGCGGAGGTGTCATACTCATGGATTTGGATGGGAATGAATTTTCGAATCCTTGTAATCTTGATAAATTGAAAAGGTACTTTGTGTAATTTCCATTTCATGATGCATTGTATGAACAGAACTACGAGGACTTGATTCTCCAAAAAGAAAATTTTGATATGTAAAAAAAAAAAGAAGGTGCAAATAGAGATATTTAGGAAGCCCACTTTGGGTACGATCCAAAGCATAATAAAATTATCATTTTTGTGCCTAGATTAATTGACTTATGCTCGCTAAGTTGAAAACCCGGAAGGGTAACTCGGGTAAAAATTAGAGCAAAATAAAAAAAGAGAGAAGAATATATATATATATATATATATATATATATATATATATATATATATATATATATATATATGATTTTAATCATAGTCCAGTCTTTTTAATCCAGTTTCGTCAAAGTTCGTTCAGTCTCGTCTGCCAATGTCAAAATAATAAAATTTCATCTTATTTGATTCAAAAAGAATTCCATAGTTTCAACATGAATGAAGTTCAAAATTCTAAACATAACATAAAGATGGTATATATAGTCTAAACTCATTTTCTTCTAGTATGAATATCTTTTGAGTCATCAGAGTTTTCATCTTATGTCATAATATAATACCCTAGGAAACCCCATATTATATACATGAATTGATTCTCAGTTTATGGTTTAAAATCATTGAAATGATGGAAAATAATTTTAGAGACACAGTTAGAAAGCATATGCAATACTTTTCTAGAAATTATCGATGTCAAGAACACTGCCGAAAAATTAACAGTCCGGCTAATTTAAGAATTTTTGACCCAGACTTGGGGGGAGTAAATAGGTTAATTTTATGTGAAATTATGGTAAAAAGAAAGATTTGAACAATATTTTGGAACATTGAAAATAAGAGTAATGGCAAAATTATAAATAAAGGCAACTTTGAGGGCAATTTTAAAAATCCACTGTCTGGGATCCAGAAATGACCCAGAACTATTTTTAAAGGAAAGAAAAACTTAAAATAAGATATTTCACTTCCCATATTTGAAGTTGAATCTAAACAGAATAGACAAAATAAATTACAGAAAATTTTGAGGTCAAAAATATAAATAAAGAAATTTTTGGGCCAAAAATATAATTAAATAAAGTTGTGGGACCCATCCATTCTAGAACTAAGCTAGGTGGACGGCCATTATGGTGGAGGAGATGAAATTATTGATAGAAAATGATTAATTGACTTATAAATTAATTGGAAAGGTGCCAAATCACCAAAATTCTAGAATTTTCTATTTTTTTTTTATCTTCAATTTTTGGTTGGCTTTTGAAAAGATGATAAGTATATATTGGCTGCCATTTTTGGAGAGGGGAACCGAACCATGGAGGGGAGAAAAGCCAAAGAAATATTTCTTCCAACCTTTCCAAAGAATTCAATCAAAAATAGCTAGAGAAGTGAAAAATGAAGTAGCTTTATGAAGAAAATTGGATAGAAAAGTAGTGTTCAAACTTTTGGTGAAGCAAATGGAGGTGGAATTCAAGTATTTTGATTTGAGTTAATGATTCTAAACTTATCATTTTTAATTGTATTTAAGAGTTCTAAAGTTTTATTTGATAAATAATTGAGGTAACTAAGTTAAAAATGTAAAGAATGAGCTAAGATTAATATAGTTTTTGAAATCAGATTTGAGGCAGTAATTTGTGGCTATTATTCTGAAATTTTAATGACTGAATTTGAGGATGGTTAAAACAAAAAAGTTGTAGATAAATATTTTAATTAGATTTCTATAAAATTAATTTGGAAAATTTGAAGTGAGGAAAGAGTTATTTAGTAAAAACTGTGACTGACCTGGAATTAGATTTTCTAAAAAATGCTACTGTGTTTTTGTTGTACATAATTATAAAGACATAATTAGAAGAACTTTTCAATAAAAAAATGTTTATTTATATCAACAAAAAAAATGTTTATTTATATCTTATCTATAATCTTGTAAAAAGATTTTTAAATTGGATTTGTGGTTTATGAGATATTAGGTCATAAGTATAGACTGCTCGAAATGACTGTTTAACAGAACATAAGTTACAAGGTTCTATAGATACGAGGACTTTAAATTCTGAATTAGAGAAAGTGTTAAACATGAAATATTATAATTTATGTGTTATATAAATTACTATAAATTTTTTTTGTAATTGGATGAGTAAGGAATTAATTATAGGCATAGAAATAGGGTATGTCTGGATAAAAGTTTTAAGGCAGTAGTTTAATTTTGAAAATTCACTAATAATTGTACAGTGATCCAAAAATTATTAAATTTGGATATATTATAATTTTATGTGTCCATTTTCAATATGAAAAGGAATTACAGTAATTGGTTAAGTATTGATTAAATTATTAGCAAAAGAACAGTATCTGCCAGAATAAGATTTCAGGCAGAATGCAGGCAGCAGGGTTGACAGTAGGGTTAAATTCAAACTAACACTATATGATATGAAGAATTTGAACATAGCTGAATTTTGGATATGTTAGAACCTTATATGTTAAGTTTAAGTATGAATAAGAATCAATGCAATTGGATAAGTGTAGATTGAGTTAGAGATAGAAATGTCCGAACTGCCAGAATGAGGTTTATAAGTGAGAGTTGTTAGGCTAAAAACCCTAAGTAAAAGAATAAATTGAAGATTTATTTATAACATATAGATGAATACTGATTGTTAATGTTTAAATTAATGTATAACTTCAAATACTGAAGAGGATATAAGAGGAAGATCGAAGTAGAGAAGTGAATAGTGGATATGTAAAAATATTAGCGAGGTAAGTAATTTATATATCGTTATACATACCCATATTTTAATTTGTTGACCCAATGAACATGATTCTTTCTTGGTTAGTACCACATTGCTATTGTTGATCATCCTCTGATCATTCTTATAATTGAAATTACCAAATCTATTGATTGTTATTGATATTGAAATGCCTATTGTACTTGATTGACTATGTACCCGAATTGCTCCTAAAAGTATGCACACCAAATGTTTAGCCACATTCCATGATATTTATTGTTAATTGTTACCTTTGTATCAAGTAAAGAAAA
>CANXYC011285038.1:0-27235 GCA_948193065.1 Aleurites moluccanus | reverse complement strand
ATATATATATATATAATTAGATTCAGAGATTCGGGTTTATTTAAAATTTTTTGCTCATCTCTATATCAAGTTGTATGATTTTGAGGTTTTATTGTAAAAATTAATTAAATTAAAATTAAAATTAAATAAATATAATAAAGGATTAAATATTGAAGATGGACAAAATTAGTCTAGTCAGATAAACATAATCATCCTTGATTTCCAAGAGGTGAAAGCATCAATATTGCACCGACTTTTACAAAAGGCAAAAACCTTAGGTTGCCCCACTCTAAGATTGTCTTCTATTTTTTGTGGGACTTTGCTTTCGAAATGGGATCATCATGCCCGCCCTTTAAACACTTACTAGTTATGTGACTGCGCCTTGTATCAGTGTTAAGTTTTAATTATTATTTTTTAATTTATATTAAAAAATAATTTAAAATGAAATTATAAAATTTTAAAACAAAAATTTTAAATTGTTGACTTTGTTATAAGAAAAAAATAATTTTAAATTAATTCTTAAAATTTAAGACATGACACGTGACAAAATTCTCAACCTTTATGTGTATTTATATTAGCAAGTCATTATAACCAGAGAGAAATTAAGAATTAGCACCACCTTATCTTCATCTCCATCCGCAATGTCTTTTCTTCTCCCACAAATGATCTACATAACATATATAAAACGATAGTTAATCATGTGGAAATTAATTTATTATTTATATCCATCAAGACTAAGTAAGAGATATCTATATACCTAAAAATGAAAAATGTTTCTGATTAATATAAAAGTCCTGATGAATTCATTTGTCAAATGGTAATTAAGTTAACTTTTTGACTCAAAATTACCGTTTTTTCGTTTCTTTTTATAAAGTTTAATGAGCAGAAGTGTATGATTTACATGGCATGAGGGCCCAAATTTTCAGTAAAAGAGTGGGAGTGAGTACTGGATCATATCAAGTTGTTTGTTGCAAGCAAAACAACATACCCCTAACTTTTTTTTTAGGAAGCATCATAAATCATCTTTTATATATTAAAGACAATATATTTTGATTTAAAAATAAAAATATAAAAATGCACATAAAAAAATATCAAAATAATATAATTTAAATTTCTTATAAGATTTTTCAATCGTATTAATAGAACATTTAAACTGATATTTTGATAAAAAACATACTTTATTTATTAAATTACAAATTACACTTCGTATCTTTCAATAATGCGTATTATTCATATATCAGTAGCAAATTTAAATTCATTTCAATTATCATAAATAATCCAAGAGAGTAAATTCTTTTATAAGGATAAAGAAATTACCTTTATGAAAAAATAACTAATAAATCTCATAAAAAAAATAAAAAACTTAAAAGGAGAACTAAAAATAATATTACTAGCTGATAATAAAATCATCTTAGAAAAAGGCATAATTAAAAAAAAAAAAAAAAAAAAAAAAAAGGCTAGTATTTCAAAAAGAAAATCTGTGTCCTAAATTTGAGTGGACACATGCATGTACGTACCACTCTTCAACTCGAGAAAGATATATAGAATTTAAATTTAAATATATATATATATATAAATAATAAAATAAAGGGAGGGGAACTTGTGGATATCTCTTTAAAACCTTTTCTTGTTAGGATACGGTAGAATATGGATAGCGTAGTAGAAGGATGATCTTAGGCAAGGCGGCCTAAGTAACTTGAGTCTCAGTTTCGTTTTCGTTATATACCTTTTTTTTTATTTACCAAAAAAGGAAAAAAAAAAGAAAAGAAAAGGAAGGGATAGGTTAATGGATTGTTATCCGAGTTATTAAAAATAAATAAATCAATTTAATTATTGCTAATCAATGTCAATGTGAATTTTCTTTTTTACAAAATGTCCATATGAATATTTGGTCCCGAGTTGACAACACAACATTAATACCTCATGCACTCGTAGGCATCGCCTAACTAGAGGTTAGACAATAAATTTATGTAGGTTGGAAATTTTCATTTCTTTAATGCTAAAAAAAATTATTAATAGCTTCCCATCTCAAAAAATTAAAAAAATAAAATAAAATTTTGCTAAATTTACCAAATGGTGATTTTTTTTTTCAGTATAAAGTGGAGAAATTTTGAGTTGTGAAATTTTTTTTTTACTAAATATTTTGATGAAATTATAAAGTGGGATAAAAAATAATAAATAAATAAAAAGAGAGAGGATAAAACTCCTATATTCAAAATGAACCCAACATGCCAAGCCTAAACAAAAGATGTCATTTATTTGGTAGGCCTTAGAATAGTAGTGGCCCAGAAACTCGCGAGCTTTTGTTTAAACCCAACAACCCTTGCCGAAACCAACCATTGGACGGCGGAGTTGACGATCTTAATCCCTAGTCAATAGAATCGGTGGGGCATTATAAATTCACATACGCATAGCTGAACTTCATCTAACTATAAGTCTTAGGGTTACCACAAAATCGTTTAATTTAATTTCATCTCCAGTTGAAGAAGGAAGCAAATTAAGAAGCAATCGAGAGACAGAGAAAGATGTGCTACGAGGTGAAATGTTCGAGTTGCGGAAAAAGCAGCTGGGATGGTTGTGGGAGGCATGTAGCATCTGTTTATAAGCGCATCCCTCAAGGCCACCACTGTGTTTGTAAGGATTGGCCTGGTATTGACCCCAATAATCCCAACGCCGATGATGCTCCTCAACCTGCCTCTTCCTTTTGTACTATTCTTTGATTTTGTTTTCATATTTGTATTTTGAATCCATCAAAATCAAATTAATAAGAAATAAGATGATTATTAATATGTTGTTTGCTGTTGTAATTAAAGATTTCTTGATCTACTCATATCCTAGCGGTAAAGAAAATTAATTTCACCTTAAATAAAAATCATGTCATTTTATAAAAAAAAAATAATTTAAATTAAAACTTAATTATTAATCAAATTATATAAATATAAATTTCAACTTCTTAAAATTTTAATTTATTAATTATTATGAAATAAATAAAATAATTAAAAAATAAAATAATATATATAATATACAAAAATTCAATTCAAATCATATAATTAAATTAAATTAAATTATATCATATGAGTTTTTTAAAGCATGGTATTTAGTTTCATATTTATTTAATATATAATACATTTATAAATGTAAATTATTTAATTGAATGAAATTTATAATTTTATTTTATTAATTTTAAGATTTATAATGCGAATGTAAAAGAATATTTAAATTATAATGTGATAAAAAAATTTAATTTTATTCATTTGGAAAATATATTTATTTATATGTATAAATGTAAATTTTATTACATGTATACTTAAAAAAAAAAACAAAAACATGAATCTATTTATATTACCGGCAGTTCTTCCGCTCGCCCAAACGACATGTCATTTTTAGAAATTTCATCAATTTGAACGTGGATTCAAGGATAAAAGAGAGGCTTAAAGTCAGCCTTACCCAACTAAACGACAAGAACTGAGCGTGTCACCGTATTATTTCAGGTCTCCGACTCTGCGTCAAAGACAGCCACTGTTGAAATCGAGCAAGAATCTGAATCCCCTGTGCATATCTATCTTGGTGAGCTTTAGAATTTAAGTAGTGCTTCTTCGTAAAAACTTGAAACTCGGAGAAATGGCGAATCTCTCACCGACAACAACTTATCACAATCCTGCTCTCCTTCATTTCTCTTCATCGCTCAAGGCACTTCCTCTTCTCTTCATTTCTCTAAATCACACGATTAATTAAGCCCTAATATGTCAATTTAATGTGTGTTGCAGCAGCTCCACGAACAGCTCCGTTTCGCGCCTTCTCGGCCTGCCATGGTTACTCGTACAACAACTTTCACAAAAGGAATCCAAGCGATTCAATCAGACACTCAGAGGTAATATATATTTAACAATCTTAATTTTTATTCATTGTTATAGGCTCCGTTATTATTAATTTTTTAATTGTTCATATTTTTCTCGGCTGCAGTATTCTTTTGCTTTGATGTCTTTAAAGATTAGTTAATTAACTGCTAAAAAACTTCTGATTATGACAACTATTGAAATCAACAGCAAAACTTCTGATTCGGCTGATAATATTGACTGGGACACTCTTGGATTCGATTATGTTGCCACTGATTATATGTTTGTAATGAAATGTTGTGGAGGTGACAAGTTTTCAGATGGTGAGTTACAGTCTTTTGGGAAGATTGAATTGAACCCATGCTCTTCTGTCTTGAATTATGGCCAGGTTAGAGTTAAATTACTTTGGTTTGGTTGCTTGCAAATTTTTGGTAGTCTTTTTGTTATTTTTCGTACAATTTTTGTTAGTCTGTTAACAACTATCCAGTGTGTGCTTTTGTTATAGGGACTAATTGAAAATTTGAAAGCACAAAAGAAAGAAGATGACTCAATATTATTATTCCGTCCTGAGGCAAATGGATTGCGAATGAGAGTGGGAGCAGACAGGATATGCATGCCTGCACCAACTATTGATCAGTTTGTGGAAGCTGTGAAAGTTACTGTTTCAGCAAATAGACGATGGGTAATACTGGATCTTAAGAAAACTAAAATATTCGTTCAATATGTGCTTTGTATTTTTAAGATGTTACAATCAATTAGTCATAGGGTTCAATACAATTCTGCAGATCCCTCCTCCAAATAAAGGGTTCTTACACATCCGATCCCTACTTATAGGCACTGGAGCTGTTCTTAGTCCTACTCCCTCCTCTGAATTCATATTTATGATTTATGTTACTCCAGTCAGGAATTATTTTGAGGTATGTTTTTTAATTCCACTGCTTTGTATTCTCATCAATGAAATTATGGTTTCAAATTTTTGTAAGCTTGCAGGGTATAATCAACCTATTCCAAAATTGTTATTCAAAATCCTTTGTACACTTGCAGGGTATATTAAGGATTTTCTTTTGCAGGTAATTCCAATTGTAATATTGTTAGCAATATACTTACTTAATTTCTTATGATGATGACAGAGTGACGCAGAACCAATTAATCTGGTGGTTGAGAGTGAAAGTCATCGTGCAGTTCCTGGTGGAGTTGGAAGCATAAAAGCTATAGGAAACTATGCTATGGTGAGATAATTAGGCACGATATTCAGTGGGAGAATACTTAGTAATAGTCTTTTCATCATCTTACTTCAATTAAAACAAGGCCTTATTTTTAGTAACTGGAGTTGGTGAGTGCAGTCCTTATTGGTGTTCATATAAGTCCTTTTGGACTTTGAGCTTGAACTATCCAAACATTTTGTTAACCTTTTCTTCTTCTCTCTCTCTCTCTCTGTGTCTCTTAAGTTGTTATCATTGGTTAACATTAGATGATGATTGAGCTATCTAGATTGGCGTACCAGTCGTAGTTGATGCTACATTTAACTTCTTGGCGATCTGTTCATTTCAGATTCCTTATTTAGCTCTTCACTTTTCCTTAGAAATATCTCCACAGCCATGATATTTTGAATTGGCTTGATACGTCTGCTGTGACATCTAGCATAGTTAGCCTTGTTATGTTTTAATCATGTTGGGCTTGCCAAGTTAAGATGATACTTGATAAATATGGTAAATCTTTGCATTACATTTTGTGCATATTGATTCAAATCTCCTTATAATGATCATAGAAAAGGACAGTATTCAAAATTCCTACTTACGTATAAGCTACATTTTATTTTAATTTTTCAATACATTTTGTTTTTCTCAATATTTCTATTAAATGACAATCTCTAGTGAGCCATTTTTTTGTTTTATTATTCTAAATTCGTTGTAATTGGATCAGAAAGAAGTATTTGAAACATTTATTTGGTAAAATGAGTTCCAAACTCATATTTACAGTTATTTGGTACTACTAAACAAGTAGTTGAACCCTCTTAGAAGGGAGATGAAAGAACTTTGGAATTTTATGTCTTTTCTCCAAGAGGAAGAAGCAAATTTTGAATATTGCTTGTAGAAAAAATTACTGAAGATTTGTATAGGTATTTGTTTTAGTTTTTCCAAATAAGCTATAGATGAGCATATTGATCAAGAACTTTAGTCATTAGTACTTATATGTAAGAATGGTAAGAATCCTTTTAAGTGTAGTTTTTCAAATGTTAGAAGTTATAATATTTTTGTTTGTAGATTTTGAAGGCACAAGCTGCAGCTAAAACAAATGGTTTTCATGATGTCCTGTATCTAGATGCTGTTCATAACAAATATCTGGAAGAAGTTTCTGCTGCTAACATTTTTGCAGTGAAGGTATAATTATATTTCTTTTTAAGTTTTTATATTTTCTTATCATGAAGTCACATGAACGTGGATCATTACTTGCTTTTCAGTTGCACTGTCATGATTTAAAATTAAGGCATTTAGTCTATTATACTTTTGTGGCATGGGAGCCTTGTGCTGATTTGAGTAAGAAAATGACGATTCCATTAGCAAGATTGACTTTCTCTTGTTTATTCCATATAAAATTGTAAATCTTCTAACTAATTTGTTGGCCATATTCCAATTGGAATTATATGGATTTATATAAAGACTATCGGTGGTATTACAATGTCAAAATTGAAAATAATTAATAATGACAAGGAGAAGAGAAGAAAGGTGGCTGGGGTTTCAAACTTCAAAATCTCTGTTATGAAGCTACTTGTAATACTTGAAAAGACTACTAGGATGCTGATTTCCATGCCTAAACTTTTCCTCAAAACACTTTTCCCCTGTTAAAGAAAACAGAAGCCTGTAAAGACTTGTCATGAAGCTGATTTTGATACTTGAAAACTTCCCTCGTTGTTTGTGCCCTCCGTTACTGTTATATTATTTAATGTGCCTAGTCATATTCTGTATTTCTGAAGGAAAGATATTTGCATTGTTTTGATGAGTTTGTATGTAAAATTGAAAATTCTATGTTTGTATGTAAAATTAAAAATTCTATGGCTATTTATAACTTTAAGAATGTTCTGAATAAAGGCTTAGCTGAGTAATTCTACAGGAGCATGATACAATTACAATCTCAATCACAGTCTGTAAACATGTCATCACAAATTGACATTAGATTCTACTGTTTCCTATCAATTGCTTCATATGAAATTCTATCTTCTATGTGACAACTATGTTAACAGATGTCCATATCAAATCTTTGGTAGCTTCTGAGTTTAATGTCCTTGATGCCATTTAACCATGCTCTCTAATTTGTAATTGAATTTTAAGTCAAAATGCTGACAGAGTGTTTGAACTGATGTTGCCAAATGCTTAGCTCTTGATTGTCACATCTTTAGTCAATAAAAATGCAAATTAGAATTTGTTGAAGTTATGCTCGTTAAGAACCTATTTCATTAAACATCAAATGAATGTTGCCTTAATCAAAAGGCAGGGATGAAATATATGATAACATCTCATACATTACATTTAATGTTTTCCATAGTTATAAAAAGAAGTAACGCCTCATGATCTGCTTGTACAATTTGTAAGCAGAATTACTTTTAGTCTTGTGTTCTGGTTTGGACTTGAAATCTTGTGTTCATTGGCCGTAGATCTTCCTATTGGCCAGAGGTTTTGCCCTTTTTTTTCCTGTTGATTTTTTTTCCTTTCTATTGATCACAAACTCCCAGGATAAAACAATATGCACTCCAGCACTGGGAGGGACAATTCTACCGGGCATTACACGGGAAAGTATTATTGATATTGCTCGCAGCCAAAGTTTTCAGGTATGTCTTGAGCCAAAATCCATGATGAATCAATTGTTAATTCCCCTGATCTTCATGCTATTGGACATTTTTTCAGTACCCTTCTCTTGTTTCTATTTGAAATATATTCATGACTAGGTGAATATGCCAAATAATTCTTTCTTAGGCACTTCTGCTTTTTAAAAGTAGTCCAAGAGGAAAGTGATACATGTTTTATGATGCAAAGGCTTGCTGTTGCATCACCCAGCTAGAACACTGGGACATTCTTAGTTGAATGTCCCAGCTACTAAGAATGTCCCAGCTGATTACTCTGCATTCCTTTGTTCGTTAAAGAGGTTATTTGAGAGACTGCTCTCATATATACTAAATGGAGGCTTTGCTTGAGATTCTTCAATTTTTACTTGTTCGAGCGTGGAGGATATGCTTATGGGAAGGTGGGATTATTCCCTTAGTTTAAGTGTGTAGGACTTCATTCCACTAACTTGGGTTCCACATATTTTCTTTCTTTAGTGAAATGCTTTACTTTTGAAGGAAATGATAGCACCTGTCTGCTTCTGGAAAAACTTAAATGTCTCACTAGACATAGTGCAGCAGATTAATTGGTGAGGATGTGACTTTAATATTCTTGTGTTTTCTTGCCATTTTCGCATCTTGATGGTGATCCCTTAAGTGGCCCCTTTTTTCATGGAAAACTTTTGTTAAAGCGTTCATTTCATCAGATAGGTAGGGATGGTTTCTCCATTTTTAGGGATTTTAGATAGTTAAGAGGTCATGATACATGTCATTTGTATTTATGAACAGGTTGAGGAAAGACTTGTTTCAGTGGAGGAATTGTTTACTGCTGATGAAGTTTTTTGTACGGGAACTGCTGTTGGTTTATTGCCTGTTGGTAGCATTACTCACCTGGGTAAAAGGTAAGCTTCTTATTTTTGTTTACTGCATTTGAACACAATCCAGTGTTTCTCAAGAGATTTGGATCAAGCTTAAAGGCAGGGATGAAGTCAGGAAATTAATCATAGGTGGGCTGAGAATTTTTTTTTGTATAAATAGTTGGATTGGATGGGCCAAGAAAATTTTTCTGTGTAAAAAGTTGGGTTTGGGTGAACGAAGTGAAAATTTGTCTATATGTTAATGAGATTTTTCTTTTGCTGGGGTGGCCTAAGTGTCCCTGCTTAAATGTCAACATCTCAGAAAGTTTGCCAGGATTAAAATTTAACCTCTCACCTAAGATATGTGCCTAAGAATTTGAAAGATATTCAGGCACTGTAAAAACTTGTTGCATGAGAAGTTCCAGATTTAGACTGTCATATTCTTGTGCATATGAATATCATAGTTCTACTATCTACTTCTGGCAAGCACTAATTCATTATGATGCCATGCCTTGTTGATTCTTACGTGATAGTTTCTGAGGAGATGCATTATTGATGCTAGTACTTCTAAATTAAGTTTGGCATTGTATTTTGTTTGCACTGTTGTATATTAAGACTTAATGCTGTGATTTTCTTTCTTTTGATGGTTGGATGCAGGTTGTCCTACAAGAGAGGTGAACTTGGTACCATATCCCAGCAGCTCTCCTCTGCACTTGCTAATATACAGATGGGTCTGACAGAAGATAAAATGGGTTGGAATGTGATCTTGAAGTAGGAAGGGACTAGAAAATCTCATTTCTCTGTAAGTGTTAATATCTGATAAACTTATAACTTTTTTAATTGTCAATTGTTCTTTGATTTCATACATATCACCTGTTTCTATTTTGTATTTACCATTTGAAAGGAAAAAGGCCGGTACTTCTTGTTGTTTGCTCATGTTTCTTTGAAGCAGATATTATTAGCTGATTTGATGGTGGGATAACCATTGGATATTTTTTTGTTTTGTACCATTGGAAATTGTTTTAAAAGGGAAGGGATGTTAAGATTTAAACTTGTGACCTCTTACATTACATGTTAGACACTTTATTATTGGACAGTTGGCCTAATGACCAAACATGTTGATAGTAACTCTAACTTGGACAATTGAGCTTTTTACTAGTGCTTAATTTACATGGTTTTTTCACAAGAATCGAATCTCATGCGTGTTAATTTTATTGATGATCAAGTAAATTATTAATAAACCACTACCTGGTAATGAAATTTAAATTGGTTATTAAAATATTATTAGAGGCATCCATTAGGTCACGTAAATTTAAATTCAGTCAGTAGCCAAAAATTTAATATGTGCATTCCACTTAAAAAAAAAATTTATCATGTATTTTTTTTTTTAACAAAGATGCTCAATGAAAAACAAATCGTCATCATTCATACGACCTGTAATCCAAGCCAACTGGGCATGGAGATCTTAGCAGAAAGAAGGGTTCATTCAGGGCTTGTTTTGCTAGAGGACAAGAAAAAGAAAAATTTTCAAAAGCAATAGCTAAATAAGATTGTTTATGATTTAAATATATTATAATTACGAGAAGAAGTTGTTGTTTAAAATTATTTAAAATAACTCTCAGTAATTTTAAAATTAAGATAAAGTTGGGTTGAGTTGATAGCTAAACAAGAGATGTATAAATGCCCGTGTATTCTAATTTCTGTGGTTAGATTTCCAATGACGTTGTGGCCTGATTTCGATGGAAATGATTGGAGTAATATTTATGTATCATTTAAGATTTTTATCCACGTTTTGCTTGGTTTTCAATCTAACTTGAACAATTTAAAAGTTATTTGAAATAATGGTAGTTTTAAATTAAAATATAAATTATAAAAATAGATATAATTATTTTAAATGATTAATTATAATGAAACGTATAAAGCAAAATTAACCCTATCTCACACTAATAAAGGGGCAACCGTGACAATCCTATAGACTGCTTGAACTTGTAAGATGGGGCATGCGACTGGGTCGTTTGAGTCAGTTTACATCAGACACGTTGCCTAAACCTTTGCATTATTGAAATAGAGACTTATGAATGACACAACAAGACCTTGTTATATTCTGGGGGTCCACACAAGATTTAAAAAAAAGGAGAAATATCCCTCTCATTCGGAGAATGACATAAAAATTTTTAAAAAAAATTATTTTAATAATAAAATAAATTTATTTAAAAATTTAAAAATAATAAAAAATATTAAAATAAATATATATTTCATTTAGAAATAATTAAAAATTATTATAATATCATTAGAAAATTGAAGGAAATTAAAAAATAAAAGAAAAAAAATAAAATTAAAAAAATATGATTAAATAATATTTTATTAAGGACTTAAAAATTAATTTTTTAAAATAAAATAATTAATTTATTAATTTTAATAAATTTTAAGAATTAAATAGTAAATTTATTTAAAAGGACGAAATGAAAAATAAAAAATATGAATTAAATAACATTTTATTAAAAATTAAAAAATAAAATTTTTAAAATAATTCTTTTTTTATAAATTTTAAAAATTAAATAATAATTTTACATTAAAAAATTTAAAAAATTAAGAAATACGTGCGGCATGCCTATAGCTAGATAGGTCTCTGGTCATATCAATTTCCCAAACTTTATTAACAGAAGCAAAAACCAATTGGGCCAACCCAACTTAGGGGGTGACTCTGGCCTGGGAGTCATTCTCTAGTACCAATGTGGTACTGTTTAAGGATGATTCTAGACCATTAGATAAATGAAATTAAATCTTAACCGTTAAAATTTAAAATAAAAATTTATTGATAGGGCAAGTGACTACTGACTAAGACTTTGGTCAATTTCCCAAGTCTTGGGATGATTGATAGAAACCCCATGCAAATTGCAATTTTTTTTATTTATTTCGGAGAATGATATGTTTTTGTATTTAGATTCAGAGTCCTAACAAGAATTTTTTGTCAAAATATGGAAGATGGACGTACTATTGTTGTCTGTTGTGTAGGCAGCCACTTGAATTTTAAAGATTTTAACCCCATTATTTATAGCAGCCACAGGCTTTGGCTGAGTGTGATTTTGTTATCAAGAGGTTTCGAATTTAAATTTAAATTTATGAGCTAAATATATATATATAAAGAAATAAAAGCTGTATTTGTGAATAATACAAGTTGAAATTCCAAGTAGACATGAAAATGGAGCAACTAATCTTAATGGCTTCTGCGTGGATATTAATGCATGAACTGTTTCTAGACAGATTTGGAATGAAAGTGAATGGAGTAGACTTGTTGCGTACGGAGACAGACTTAGAATTATCAAGCTTTTATTGAATACCGAATCTTTGGAAAAGGGACACCTCTCGAATTTAAAAAATAATATAAAAATTTTAAAAAAAATATTATAAATTATAAATTAAAAAATTATTTATTAAATTTTAAAAATTAAATAATAATTAATCTTAAAAATTTTAAAAATTAAAGAGTTGAAGGGACATAAAAGAATATATAATTAATTAATATTTCATTATAGATTAACAAAAAAATTTAAAATAAAAATATTATTTTATTAATTTTATAAATTTTAAATACTAAATAATAATTTTATATTAAAAAATTTTAAAAATTAAGGGAAAAGTGAATCATTTGCCTCAATATAGATACATTATCAAACCCTCTTTGTTATCTTGCATGGCCCAATATATTTGTAGAAAAATATCTCTATTTAATTCTATATCACTTTGTTTTGATAAGGACAAAAATATAAATTTATTAATATTTATTTAATAAATGCAAAACTCTTATTTTTTTTACAAAACATTATTAATTTACTTTATTTTTTCTATTTTAATTTTATTAGCATGAGGATTTATTGTGGTGCCCATTTATTTTTTAATATATATAAAAGGAGAGAAATAATTATAGATATAACAATTTATATAAAAATAAAAATTAGTGTAATTTCTTATATTATAATTACTGAGAGGTTGAAGTGGCACATAAAAAATGTTAAGTATAACATTACTCAGAAAATAGTAAATGAAATCCATCGTAGATTATTACTTTTGAAAATTTATTAGAAATATGTCAATTATTTTACTCATATTCACGTTGAAAATAGTGTGCGAATAGGTTTGGGTGATCAAATTAGTTGATTTAATTTGAATCGAATTAAATTTTTTAAATATTAAATAAATTAAATTATAATTTTTAAAAATCAAAATAAATCGAATTATGAATCTAATAAAAAAAAATTCAGATCAAATTGATATATTTTAATTTGGTTATTTAGTTATTTTAATTTTTTAAATAAAATAAATATAAAATTATTAAATATATATATTTTTTTGGTCAGTTCGATTATTTTGATTTTCTTTTGAAGAAAATTGAATTAAATTAACCGAAATTTCAAAAAAAATTAACATGATCTAATCACATTTTGAATCGGATCAAACCAATCAAACTAAATCCGATTCGATTTGATTTTTGGTTTTTATCTCACCCTATGAGCAACTGATATAATTAAAGAAGTGTTTGAATTTATTTAAAATGGGTATGAAATGTTTTTTGAAATTTAAAAAATATTAAATAAATTTTTAAATGTTTGACAAATTAATTCAAAATATCGTTTTCAAACTTAAAAACAAAATTTTTTTAAATTAAACATACTAAATTATTTTAAAAAAATACTTTTAAAATTATTTTTTTTAAAATTAAATTTTCACCCAAATACCAACATATCTACCTTCATCTTTGATAGTAAAGTGCATGAATATGAACGCTGAGTGCCTCTGTGCACAAGAGCTTATACAATGTACCTCTGGTCATTGAATTTAATGGGAGAGGGGCCTTAATGATATCTTCAGAATGTTGGTTCGAATTTCAAACTTAAAAAAAAAAAATTAATGATTCCATAATTATGAATCTCATAAAAATATTAATCCTAACAAGTAAAAAAAGAAAAAAAAAAAAGCATATCCAATATAAAGTGATGAAACATATGATTCCTATTGCGAGCATATCACTTGTCAATTGTACAAAGACTATTAAATTTTTTAGTACATGTTATAATTCCTTATCTTTATATTTTTATTATATAATAAGATATGCACCTTGAAATTACTAATCTAATAGCTTAAAATGATCATTTACTTGCATATATAAATGTATTTCAATATTGATCAAATCTATCTGATTCTTATCTAAACCAAATAGCAAATCCCATAAAGCATTCATTAGATTTAGTTATCATTCAACATGCATAATTTTTTCAAAATATAAAATATAAACAACACAAGCTTCATATTAAAAGTCTTGAATGTTATATTCTCTATATGACTAACTGAGATATATATATAATAAATGTAACTCATTTCTTTTTCATATATCAGCATTCACATTTTATTATTATACTTAATTATTAAGTGATAAAAACTCATTTTATAATATAAATATAAATTTTAACAAGTTATTATTTAAAAAAAATCATTAAATGATGAATATGTCTGAACTAGTTTATTTATCAACTCAAATTAAGTCTCATATTTTAAACGAATTTAAGAGCAGAGATAAATCTATCTTATAATAAGAGACAAGCATTTTTTTATTTAATTCTTAAATATAATTTGATGAAATAAATAAATTTATTTATTTATTTTGAAAAATTAACTGTTTAGTCTATAATAAAGTAATATATATTTTATTTTCCTTATTTTTTCTATTTTCTTTTATATTGTTTTTAAGTTTTGTAAGAAAAATAATATATGAAATAAAATATATATCATTTCTAAAATTAAATAATATATATTTTTTATTAAAATTTATGCGTCGGCTCCGATTTAAAAATAACTTTCATTTTTCTACCTATATTATTTTTAAGTTATCATATTCAAAATGGTATATGATGAAGAAAAAAACGTGCGGATTTTCTTATAAATTAGACTAATCCTTGAACTTCTTGCCTGTGGATCACATCGACAACTTTCAATTATGAAAAGAAAAAAAGATAAAATTCATTAAATCCCATTCCGATATAGACCCCAGCTGTAACTAAGATAAACGACAAATCAGCCGTCTAAGGTGGTTTAATGACCTAAAAATGATGTATTGGTACGTGTCTTGGCCCCTCCACTCTCTCCTACCCTTTATAAACGTGCATGGTTCCTGGTTCCGTATTCAGTTGCTCCATCTTCCATTGTCAAACACTAATTTCATTCCGTTTCATTTGGCTGATTATCTCTATAGATATATTTATTCCCCACCTTTTACCAAACTAATCTGTTTATCTAAAAACTCAAAACAGGAAAATCAACAGCCCATACATTCTCTCCAATTACAATTATCAATTCCTCTGTTTCAGACTCTGTTTTAATTTGAAATATACTCTGTTTCATCCTCTGTTTTTTCATTTCCATATATACACTTCTTTAGAGTGATTTTAAAGCAACGAATAAAGAAACGACCATGATTCAAACAAGTGTTGGCTTTCGCAATCTGGTTCAATCTTTCCGACTTGCTTCTTTTCAATCAAAGGTTACTACTTTATCAATTTTTTTTTCAAGCCATGAATAAAAAAGGTATCTTTGATTTAAGGAATAGAGCTCAATCTTTATTATGTATACAACTATGTTTATTTCCAGGTTGGATCTTACTATAATTGTGCATCTTGGGCTGCATCTTCTCTGCAACAAGTATATGAACCAGCCACTTACAGGTAAATAATTACACTCATAGCCAGATCAACTGTGTTAATATAGGACTTTTAAGCTCTTAGATTTTGTAATTTAGATGTTATGTGGCTACAGTGATGATGAGTACGCTGATTTGGATTGGGATAATCTTGGATTTGGTATGATGCCAACTGATTTCATGTATGTAATGAAATGTTCTGAAGATGGGAAATTTGAACAAGGACAGCTTAATCGTTATGGGAACATTGAACTGAGCCCTTCTGCAGGAGTTTTGAATTATGGGCAGGCAAGCTGCACTTTATTTCAATTTTCATAATTAAAATCCCAAATTGAAGATAATAATAAATAATAATCTTAAATTTGTTTCTGTTTCAGGGACTCTTTGAAGGCACAAAAGTATATAGAAAAGAAGATGGAGGCTTTCTTCTATTCCGTCCTGATTTAAATGCCATTCGCATGAAGATTGGAGCTGAAAGAATGTGCATGCCTTCTCCTTCCATTGATCAATTTATCGATGCTGTCAAACAAACTGCCCTTGCTAACAAGCGTTGGGTAAATAACTAATTATCTTCTTGCTTTCTTGAAATAATTTCTCTCTTTTGTACTAGAAGACAGAGAGTTTAAATTCCAGCCGGAACTTAATTAAAAAAAAATAATAGTTTGTTGAATTTCAATCATATGCAGGTTCCTCCTCCAGGGAAAGGGACTTTATACATTAGACCATTGTTGATGGGTAGTGGTCCTATATTGGGTTTGGCGCCAGCACCTGAATACACATTTCTTGTATATTCTTCTCCAGTTGGCAACTACTTCAAGGCCGGGTTGGCTCCATTGAATTTATATGTTGAGGATGAGTACCATCGTGCTTCTCGCGGCGGAGCTGGAGGTGTTAAAACCATTAGCAATTATGCTCCGGTGAGTGACTCCTCGTTTCATGTAAGCAGCAAGTTATTTCTGAATACATATGTTTATTTTTTTCTAATAGTTTTATTAAATTTGTAGGTCTTGAAAGCAATTAATAGAGCAAAGAATAGGGGATTTTCTGATGTTTTGTATCTTGACTCTGTTAATAAGAAATATATAGAGGAAGTATCTTCTTGTAACATTTTCATTGTCAAGGTATCAACTTAATTAAACTATTTTTTGTTCTAGTTTTAATTAATTTCTTATGATTAGCCTAATTTCATGTATTTATTTTCAATCTTTTCAGGGTAATGTTATTTCAACCCCTGCTACAAATGGTACTATTCTTCCAGGAGTCACTAGAAAAAGCATAATAGAAATTGCTCAAGATCATGGCTTCCAGGTGACAAATCTTGTTCCTGTATCTAAAAAGAATAGGAGAGACGTACCCTGACCAAAATTTTCCCTGCATTGCATGTCAGGTTGAGGAACGTGTTATTCCAGTGGATGAACTGAAGAATGCAGATGAAGTATTTTGCACAGGAACTGCTGTTGTCATTGCTCCTGTTGGCAGTATTACATATCAAGATAAAAGGTAACCTATAGTACTTAATTATAATTTGTATCTTAATTTTCAAGAGAATAATAATACTTGTGTTAATTAAAAAAATATTTAAACATTAATGCAGAATTGAATACAGAACAGGAGCTCACTCTGTAACCAGGAAATTGTACTCAACTCTTGTAGGAATTCAGATGGGTCAGATTGAAGATAAGAAAGGGTGGACAATTGAGATAGAATAAGACATAGTTTTAATGAACCAAAAAAAATGTAAAAATCTAATTGCTTGTTTGTGAATTGTTATACATAAGAAATATAAATATAGATTAGTAAAAATAAATCTAATCTTACTGATCTTTTTGTAAGATTAGTCTTTTAAATATGCAGAATTAGTTAATCGTTAATGGCAATTGTGACAAAAGTAGTCCTTGTATTGCTAAACAGTGACAACTGACAACAGTTAGTTTTGTTTGCAAGCTCATTTTGTTTGGCTGCTGTTGCTGTTTTCCTAGATAATTTTTACTTTGCTTGTTTGTACAATTATACTTTTTTCTTTTTCTTTTTTTTTTTTAATTTTCCTCTAATTTGAAAATTTAGTAGTAATTCTGCAATAAAATTAAAAAAAAAAAAAAGCGATTATATTTTCAACTGTTAGATTTAAAAGATAAAAAATACAATTAAAATTTAAAATATATATATATATATATATACCAAACACTTAGTTTAAATCATTTGTCTTTTATATGGCCAACGAAATCAATTCTTTACATGTATATGGAGATTATAATTTTAAACAGCGGGAAATCATGGGCTGGACTGAATTTCAAATATCTTAACTCAGTACTTACTTGATGATCGGTCCAACAATGACTAATATGGCGGTTCGTGCATTGAAAGGTCCATCGCATCGTTTTGGAGCAGCTGCCCAAAACAAACCTGTTTCTCTCGCCGGAGCTAGTTGTAATTCAATCGGGATCAGAAATGTCTCTCAAATCCGCTAGCAATTGGAACCTCATCTTCGTTTCTTACAATGGTCTATGGGTTAAATTCAACTTTTTGTTTGTTCTTGATGATGACGAATTTTATACAAGCGATTAGAGCGACAAAATCCGAAATTAAACACCCACTTCACTGGCGGTCAGTGACATTTACAAGATTTGAGCATCAATTACAAGTGTTGCAGCTCTTCGTGAAAAAAGAATATTTTTCTCGCAAAACATTGCCTTGGGACTTGGGAGGCGTAACTCCTATTTTATCCATTATGTTTAAAGGCACAAAAGCATACAGAAAAGATGATGGAGGCCTTCTTCTCTTCCGTCCTGATCAAATGCTTTGCGCATGAGAACTGGTGCCGAAAGAATGCGTACGCCTTCTCCTTCCATTGATCAATTTGTCAATGCAGTGAAACAAAGTGCCCTTGCCAACAAGCGTTGAGTAAATCATCATCTCTTGGTTTTTTCTCTTATTGCAAGATAAAGAGGAATAACTTTTCCCTTGCTCTTATTATTATTTATTTCATACATTTTAAGCAGGTTCCCCCTCCAGGCAAAGGTTCTTTATATTAGGCCATTGCTTATTGGAACTGGTCCCATATTGGGCTTGGGGCCTGCAGCTGAATACACATTCCTTATATATGCATCCCCTGCTGGCTACTATTTCATGGTAGGGCATCTTGTCTTAATAAAACTTGTATTGCTTCAATTTTGCTCACACACCTAATGACATTCCAAACATAGGAAATCTTGGCAACCCTGAATTTATACATTGAGGATAAGCATGATCATGCTTCTCCTGGTGGAATTGTATGTGTGAAAATGATAAGCAATTATTCTCCAGTATTTATAGGGGTGAAAATGAACTGAGCTGTTTGTGACCAGCTCGGTGTTCCACTCAATAAAAATTTGTTCGTGTTTGATTCATTTTATAAATGAATTAAGTTTGAGTTTTACTTTAAGACTCAATAAATAAACGAGTTAATCTTAAACAAAGCTAAGCTGGACTCAATGAACCAAGTTTGGTGAGGGTAAGTTTCTCCTATTCTTTTGTAATTAATTTTTGAGGTACAAGAATAAGGTTTGTCACCTGGAAGACATAATCTTGAGCTATTTCTATTAAGCTTTTTCTAGTGACTCTTGGAAGAATAGTACCATTTGTAGCAGGGGTTGAAATAACATTACCCTGAAAAGATTGAAAATAAAGGCATGAGATTAGGCTAATCATAAGAAATTAATTAAAACTAGGACAAAAAATAGTTTAATTAAGCTGATACCTTGACAATGAAAATGTTACAAGAAGAGACTTCCTCTATATATATTTCTTATTAACAGAGTCAAGATAGAAAACATCAGAAAATCCCCTATTCTTTGCTCTATTAATTGCTTTCAAGACCTACAAATTGAATAAAACTATTAGAAAAAATACACATATGTATTCAGAAATAACTAACTGCATACATGAACCGAGGAGTCACTCAACGGAGCAATTAGGGTTTAAGGCAGTCGATTAATAAAAATATATCTTTCAATTTGAAAATTATTCCAAATTTCGTATTATTTAAATCAACTATTATTGTTGCCTATTAATTTGATATTATATTTCAAATCAACAAATTTTTAGAAAATTTCTGCTAAGTCAGCTTCCAAATTACACCACCACTATAATATCTCACAACCCCAAGACCACAAATTCCGATCATCTTACGGAAATTGAAAAACGCCTTCTTCGACCGCTGATCCACTTGACAGAAGTCTTGTACCTTGATTATGTGAATAAGAATAATTTGGAGGAAGCCTACTTTTAACATTTTTATAGTGAAGGTATCACCTAACTTGATGATAAATATTTGTTCAACTAAGAGGATTCTATCTACAGGAAACGAAATATAGAATATAAGAGAGCAGACATCATATATGCATTTTTAATTTTCTCAGGGCAATATTATTTCAACTCCGACTACGAATGGGACTATTCTACCAGGAATTACTTGAAAAAACATCATGGAGATTACTGATGATTATGGTTACAAGGTGACCATCCTATAACTTTAGATTACACGATATGATCTTAACTTCCTGTCATTCTGAAAATGTTCAATTCTGATATATGTCAGGTTGAGGAACTCGTAATTCCAGTCCATGAGTTGATAAATGCTGATGAAGTATCTTGCGCTGGAACTGTTGTGGTCATTGCTTGTTGGCAGTATTACATATCAAGATAAAAGGTAATTATATAAATCACAACACATAACTATTTTCTAATTAAATATAATCATGAGAATTTGCCACTTATACATTACGTACTTCAATAATTGTATATGCAGAATTAATGTTATGTGCCTTTCTGTCATGGAAAAAAAAAATCCAAGGCTTTAGCCTTCTCCACCTCAACTTGTGAAATAGCAGTTCCAAATAGGCATGGAAAAGACTTCTCAAAAGATAACGATACAAGAATAAGAAGGCAACAATTAATGGTGTTTTGGATATCATTTTCAGCTTAGACAAACAACAGATAATGTAGTAAATAAGCTTTAATTTTCATCTCCACTAACTTTTTGTTTTAATATATAGAAATGAAAAGTGAAAAGTGAGGTTAAAGGATGATAATTCTCCTTTTACCAGTTGGCTTCTCCTTATTGAATTGAAAAAAAAAAAAAAAAGCCAGTTGCCTATGAGTTGAATGGCAAAGCATCTTTGGTGAAACTTTACACGTCGTTTTAAACAGGATTTGGAGTAATTAGACAACTTTAATACATAAACATGAAAGGATAATCCTTTATATTGGAAAATGGAAAAATTATATTTCAACTTTTTAATTGGTATCTCAATAATTTTTTATTTGGTAAATTTCTCAATTTATAAAAAAATAATATCATATAAATATTTTTAATTGATTTTTGATCACTGAAATTCTTATTTGTAATTCTAAAATATTTAAAATTAAAAAAATGACAATAAATTTTTCTGGGTTGTTGAATATAACTTTTTTTTTTAAATAAAGTTGGAGAATTACGAATAAAAGAAAATGAGAAATATAAATCAGCATAGAGTGACATGAAAACCAATTAAAACGTTTATATTCAGATACTATTAATAAAGGGTTTCCCACATTTGTCCTTTCTTTCTTTAAATCCGCCAATTACCTTCGACTTATATTCGCGAATTCGTAATCATAGTGGGCCAGTTGATCCTTTTTTTTTTTTAATATCTATCTCATGAGAAGTGGGATTAAATCTTATTTTGAAATCTATGATAGTTCTCTCAATATATTTTAAGTGTATTTTATTACTTAGATTATCACTAATTGGTAACCAGTAGCTCCATTTAAAAGCTGAAGAAATATGTAATTTTTCTAATATGTCCCATTCATAATCTAAATAAACAACTATTTAAAAATAATAATAATAATAAGTTTTCAATTTTTTAAATTAGTAATTCCCTCTATACATTTAATATATGATAATTATATTATATCTTGATTAAATTTGAATTAAAGTCGGATGAACCCTTCTAGAAATAAAATTCTCTAAACATTTATTTTTTTTATTTAAAAAATTCAAATTTAAAATTTTATTTTAAGATATCAAATTTCAAACCACTTGAATTTTATATTTTTTTTCTGATAATAAGCAAGAAATGACTCTTTCCCTTAATTGTTTGTATTCATTATTAAAATTGGACCAAATTAACAGATCGAACTGAAAAATCGAGAATCGAACTGAAAATTAGTTCGGTTAGCTTTCAAAAATTCGTCTCTTAAAAATCAGTTAAAAAATTGGTGAACCAGTTAAATCGGATCTATTTTTCCTATTTGAGACGATCAAATTTTTTTTTAATTTTTTTTAATGTTTGATAAAAATAATAAATATTAAATTATATTTATTTTTATCATATATATAATAAATATCAAATTATATATACATATATATATATAAATATATTGATTTTTTTCGGCTCCGATTCTCTAATCCTCTACTTTCATCGGTTCTTTAATTGGTCCGATTTTAAAAATATTAATTTTTTCCCTTAATTATTGTAACGATTAAAAAAAAAAAGAAAAATGCAAATTTTTTATTAATTAAATTTTAAACATTACTTAAATTCATAATCTTAATATTAAAAAAAAAAAAAACCCAGATATAGTTGGAAGTCTTGGCTTAGATCCAATGGTTTGAAAGTCCATATAAATGGGTTATTGAATATTTACGTTTCTACCTTATAGGGTTTGATTAACGTGTATGTGCATATCCGACACGTGTAATGTTGATCCTTTAACATTCACTTTTTCTTTTTTAATTGGAATATTATAATTTTATTAAAAAAGTATATTATTATATTTTTAATTAATTTTAACACGCGAAACACAAAATAATAATAATAATAATAATAATTACCTTTAATTAATGATTTCAGTATACTATTTTTATAATTCAAATAATAATGTAAACCGATAATTTTTATAATGTTTGGAATAAACCTCTCTAATAATAATTATAATAACTAGTCCTGTTTTGTGCAGATTTTAGACATATTTTTTATTTAATTTATATTTTTAAAAATATTTTAATATTCACATACTATTATTATTATTTATTAAATTTAAATATTATCTATTTATTGATTTGAAGTTATATTTTTATTATAAACATTAAACTCAGGAGTCTTTAAAATTAATAAAAAATAAATAAAATATATAGACCAATTGAAATAAAAAAAAAAAGAAAGAATATTAGTGAAGTTTAATTAGAATTTACAAACTAAATAAAATAAAATAAAAAGTGATTTCATATAAATCACATATGGTGAATAATTTGAATGGAAATTTATTTTTATTTGGCAGAAGGGGATTTCCTTTTTCTTCGTTATATTAGTTAAAAATTCTATATTTAGACAAATAGAGCCAAGAATAGGCAGATAATTAAGAATCCCAAGGTTGGCATAGTCATCCAAAAAAAATTGGCAAGGTCATCCAAAAGAACAAACTTGGCAATGCACTACCTACAGTAGTTGCGTGTGAAATTCTCTCAAAATTTTGGCACTTCCTCTTCACCTTTTTAACCCTATTCTTCTACTTTTCTGCTCCTCTGTTTTTCCGATCTTTTTTCTCTCATTTTTTGTCACTTGACCCACTTTAAATTAGTTTCTGACTATCTGTTTACTTCAATCAAATTAAAGAAATATACATAAATAGCAGAAGCAATGATTCAAAGGAGTTCACGCTTACATAATTTGTTTCAATCTTTACAAATTGGTTCTTTATCTCAGGTTTGTCTTCTGAATCTTTATCATTGACTATGTTGTTTTGTTTTGTAGTTTTGTAGAAATGGGTTTTCAGGTTCTTTTAGATTCAGAATTTTTTAGAAAGAACGACCCATTAGATATTTCTTCGAATTAAAGAATGTTGCTCTGTCATCCGATTTGAATTTAATGTTCCTTCATAATTGTAGCTTGGAGCTTATATTTGTTACTCTTCACAAGCTACTTCTTCTCTACAAGAAGTCACCAAACCATTGGCTTACTGGTAAATAATTTACAACTTCAATTCACTTTTCCATTCATCTTAGAACAATAAAAAGTAAAATATTCCTCTGCTCTGACATCTACCCTGTTTTTCTTTCTTATGTTATAGTGCTGATGATGAGTATGCTAATGTGGATTGGGACAATCTTGGATTTGGTATCACTCCAGCTGATTACATGTATATGATGAAATTTTCAAAAGATGGAAGCTTCGAACAAGGACGTCTTAGTCGCTATGGAAATGTTGAATTGAGCCCTTCTTCAGGAGTTCTCAATTATGGACAGGCAAGCTCTAATTAATTTGAACCTAATTAACAAAAAACATAACAAAGGACTCAAGTATATGTAAAACTGTATCCATCCAGGGATTGTATGAAGGATCGAAAGCATATAGAAAAGAAAATGGTCGTTTACTTCTCTTTCGTCCAGATCAAAATGCTATTCGAATGAAAATGGGTGCTGAAAGATTGTGCATGCCTTGTCCCTCCATTGATCAATTTATTGATGCAGTGAAACAAGTTGCTCTTGCCAACAAGCGTTGGGTAAATTAATTAATTAAGTTTCTATAAATTTTTTGTTAATTACTATCGCCTTTTCATATTTTAGTAACAACTTTATGTAATATTATACGAAGGTTCCTCCTCCAGGGAAAGGAACTCTATATATTAGACCTTTGCTAATGGGGAGTGGCCCTGTTTTGGGTTTGGCACCAGCACCAGAATACACATTCCTTATATTTGCTTCTCCTGTCGGCAACTATTTCAAGGTGGGGTTTTCCTTTGCTAATGAAAATTTACTTCTCTTTCGATTTTGAATAGAAACAATAAGGTTTATTACGCAGGAGGGCTTGGCACCCTTGAACCTATATATTGAGGAGGAGTTTCATCGTGCCTGTTGTGGAGGAGCTGGTGGTGTTAAATCCATTACCAATTATGCACCTGTAAGTGAATTTCTCTATCCCAACTGTTTTGGGATTGAATTAGTGGTCTCATGTTATGGTAACAATTATAGTTGTTTTCGTTTCTTGGTATTTAGGTTCTGAAAGCAATAGCCAGAGCTAAAAGCAGAGGATTTTCTGATGTCATGTACCTTGACTCCACGAATAAGAAATATTTAGAAGAAGTGTCTTCTTGCAATATTTTTCTTGTGAAGGTACTCTTATAAATAAATTAATTCTGGTATAAATTTTAGAATTGTTGAACACGTTATTAAATTGTTGTACTTATATACCAATGAGCTTTTGATTCAATGGTATTTAGGTAATTTCTACAGAGGTCTCAAATTCTATTTTCAATGATCGGAGCTAAAAATTAAATGTACCAAAAAAAAAATATTAGTAATGTCCTTATATTATATGACATGGTTAATTTATAATTTCATATCAACGTAAACTTTCAGGGCAATGTAATTTCTACTCCAGCTGCAATTGGAACAATTCTACAAGGTGTCACTCGAGGAAGCATAATTGAAATTGCTCGCGATCATGGCTATCAGGTGACTATTTTATTGTCCCTTACAAAACTAAAAATACCTGGTCAGTTAACTACAAAATTGAATCTCAGGTCGAGGAACGAGATATTCCGGTGGACGAATTGATGGACGCCGATGAAGTGTTTTGCACTGGAACTGCAGTTGGTGTTGCTCCGGTGGGTAATATCACATATCAGGATAGAAGGTAAAAATTAAAAAAATAATTAATTATTGTTCTCTGCTTTTTCATAGTATGTATGTTGATTATTGTGATTATAATTTGAGTAATTAACTTGATAAAATTTTATGTGAAAATGCAGAATTGAATACAAAATGAGAGCTCAATCTGTGGCAAAGGAGTTGTACACAATTCTTGAAGGAATTAAAAGCGGTTTGATTGAGGATAAGAAAGGGTGGATCATTGAGATAAGTTGAAGTAGGCCCCCATTATCTCTCATACTTGAATGCATTGAGCAAATAAAATGTACAAAAGCCGTTCTCATATTTTGGCTGGTTTCTATTTAAGTTTACGCATATATATATTAAAAAGGGCTACTTAAATTTGTTCTTGTGGACGAAAGTTTGGCTCATTAGTATAAGACTGGCTAAGTTCCTGAATAGAATAATTTAGCGAAAAATTTTATATTCGAATAAATTTTAAGTTAAATTTTTTTTGACTAAGTTAAAAAAAATTATTTATCATATATATGAATTTAAATTTTAAAAAATTAACTAATTTATTCATTTATTTTGATTTCGATTAATATTTTAATACTTTTCTTTATTTTTTTTATTTTTCTGTTAAAAAATTTTAAAATAAAAAAAAAAAAATTAAAATATCTCCTCTTCAACCTCGCCTACATTTTCTCTTTCAAAACCTCCAAAGAGAAATTCTACCTTCGCCCACCCAATTAATTTAATTTTCCAGATGCCCATCACGCAGCCGCATGGAAAATTTGAAAATTAAATGAATTAATTCAATTAATCCGCAAAATTTTCTGTCTCATCGCGGATCGGTCACCGTTCGCCCCAGCAGGTGTGGTGGCTGGTTTGTAGTCATCTCTACTGAAACTGAGGTTGACCATTTCTTTATGAGAAAGCAAGAAAATACAAAACAGAGCAATTCCATAATAAAAAATTTGGCATTCTCCAGGTGAGACCCTCTCGAAAATGGTTGTAGGCCATGGTAATTTTCATTTATTTGTCTTGCGTATGAATCACTATTGCCCAATAGCATCACCTGTGTTTATTTGCAATTGAAAGACAATATTAACTTTCAAAGGTTAGCAAGGCGGCAAAAAATATTGAACAAAAATATTTTCGGAAACGCACTAATTATGGTGGGTGAAATGGTTGTTGGAGATGATAATGGCAGTCGAACCCATGACAGCATCAAGAAGTCCATCAGCCCAAAGAGAAAGGAAATAATGGTCAACCCATATGTTGCTTGATTCAAAAATAGAGAGAGCATCACCAATTCTTTTTCAATTTTTGCTTTCCTTTATTAATGGTTATTGTGTTGCAAAAAAAAGTTATGGTATTTTGATAAAAATTTGTTAATAAAATTCAAAAATTTAAGTGTGAAGAATTTTATTTTTTTTAATATTATTTTAATGATAAAAATGCATGAAATAATTAAAATATTAGAACCAACTACTTAATTTTTCAAATAATAAAAATAAATTGATTAATTATATTAAATATCTAAAATAAAATAGTAATTAATCCTAATATATATTAACATAACGATATAAAAATGATATTTAAAGATAACGATCATGATTTTCTACGTATATTTAAAATTATAAAATAATTTAAATTAAAATAAAAAATCATTTTTAATAAATTAAAATATTTAATAACACATTATATTTCCTGTTCAATCTATTGCATAAGTAGTATATATGAATTAAATTTGTGGCGAACATATTAAATCAAGTTTTGTTTTCTTCTTAATTTTTTAAAAAATAAAATTTATGCATATATTATAGTCTTTGTCTAGAAATAATATATAATTTAATATATTATTTTAGTTTGAATTTAGTTCTATCGAAATTAAAATTTAATTCAAATATTTTATTAAGACTCAAATAACTCGCAATCAATCTGAATTCAAGTCATACGGACATCATTAATTTATTAATAGAAATAGTGGTAATTAAGAGAAAAACTTTAGCTGGGAGTCCCGCAGCTTATCATATTTTTACTAGGGATGGCAATGGGGCAGGGCGGAGCGGGGGCGGGAGAACCATCCCCACCCCCGCCTTAGCGGGGAATCCCCATCCCTGTCCCCGTTTCACATACGGGGATAATTTAGTCCCTATCTCCGTCCCAGTGAGGATCCCCGTTTCCCGTGGGGGTCCCCATTCCCCGCTTAAAGTTTGTATTACTAAATTTGTTTATACTTATAAAATTCATAAATAATAACTAAAAATATAAAAAAATTTATTTAGAAAATATTAATAAATTCAAACACACAAAATATCAACCAAACATAATTAAAATATAAATATTGGGTAATTAGTCCGAAAAATCACTAAATTTCAGTTATTTTTTCGATTTGGTCACAAAAAAAAATTTCCTTTCAGACAAGTTATTAAATTT
>CANXYC011284590.1:0-12155 GCA_948193065.1 Aleurites moluccanus | reverse complement strand
TTATCATACACACACATATTTTTAAAAAATTTTTTTTATAAAAAATTTCCAATATATATATATATTTATATATATATATATATATATATATATATATATATATATATATATATATATATATATATTCTTACATAAATATTTAAATTAAATACAAGCAATAAAATTAATATTATTTAAATTTTTACAAAAAAATCATATTTTAAGAAAACTAATTAATTTGGACATATAATATAAGAATTTGAAATAATACAAATTAATTTATACCAATTATTATATTATATATTCAATTTAATTATAGATCTTGGTTGACTATCATTAGGTTTTGAATTAATTGAAGTTAGTCTCGATTAATTTAATTAGATTTCGAATTGTCAAAATCAAGTCTCGATTGTTTTATATATTAAATACAAATTAAATATAAAATATCAACACTAATAATATTAATCAAAATTACCATAAACATTCAAAATACATATTAATATAATAACATAACGTAGATTAAAATATAAATAATTTAATAATATGGTAGATCAACTCCGGATATTCCAATATTATCAAAATATTGACCAAAAATATCAGTAGTAGAAGAAGGCTTTCGTTGTTGGTTTCTTTTTTCTATAATTCTTGTTTGTTCAACTCTAAAGTACTCACGTACATTTGAATCATCAATTGTGTTCAAGTCACGAAGTAAAATTTTATTTTCTTCTTTCATTTCTTTCAAGTCCAAATTCTGCAGTTGGATATTCATTTGCTTATGTCTGTCAAAACTGCTCTACTTTAACATGTCCATAAGTTGTTTATTCTCTTCTCTAAAATTATTATATAATTATGCCATATGTTCATCATTTTTTCTTTTTAATTTAGCTTTTTTCACTCCACATGGTCGTTGAGATGAACTTCCACCAAAATCGTCATCATTTAAATTGAGAGAAAATGATGATAACCCATGAGACCATGATATTGATGATTCAAGAGTTGGATTATTTGACTGTAATGAGTCGTAATTCACATTATATGCCCAAACAATTTGTCTAACAGTGGGAATATTATCTTTAAATTTTTTAAAATCTTTAACTATATGCCAAACATGATCAAATTTAAATCATTTTTTGAACTTTGGATCTTGTATGAATAGGTTTTTTGATCGATGTATCTGCAAGTAATTATGAAAATAATATTAAACATTGAAACTGATAGTAAGAAAACGAAAATTATAAATACTCATAATATCCTCATCTGAAATACCACTTGGATTCAAATTTTCAATTTGTTTTAGACAACCATTCAATTTTTTTACTTCAGCAATTATACTAATCATTTGAGACTGCACAGATCGTTTTGATCAACACTCCATTTGTTGGTTCATTGCTTCATTAAAACTTTACTTCACACGAGACAAAAAATTATCTGAAGATTGATATCTACTCGTGATAGGATCCTAAGATATGTTTAAATAAACTTGACAGAGAAGCACATCTTCAGAATTAGAATATTCAGTAGATCGGACAAACATTTTCGAGCAAAGCAATAGATATAGAAGAAAAATGACTTTTTTACAAAATAATTTATGTAATATGATGTTTTGATAATGAATTAGAGATATGTATTTAAAGCAAATGAATGCTACAATATTTTGGTATTAACATTCTGCCTAAAAAATAATTTACATTATGCCCAAAAAAATAAATTCACACTTTACTCAAAAAATAATTCACACTATGCTCAAAAAATAAATAAACACTCTGCCCAAAAAATAATTCACACTATGCCCAAAAAATAAATAAACACTCTGCCTAAAAAATAATTCACAATATGCTCAAAAAACAAATAAACACTATGCCCGAAAAATAATTCACACTATGGCCAAAAAATAAATAAACACTCTGTCCGAAAAATAATTCATACTATGCCCAAAAAATAAATAAATACTCTGCCCTGAAAATAATTTACACTATGCTCAAAAAATAATTCACACTCTGCCCAAAAAATAAATAAATACTTTGCTCGAAAAATAATTCACACTATGCTCAAAAAATAATTCACATTTTGCCCAAAAAATAAATAAATATTATACCCAAAAAATAAATAAACACTCTGTTTGAAAAATAATTCACACTATGCCAAAAAAAATAAATAAACACTCTGTCTGAAAAATAATTCACACTATGCTCAAAAAATAATTTACACTCTGCCCAAAAAATAATTCACACTATGCTTAAAAAATAATTCACACTTTGCCTAAAAAATAAATAAACACTCTGCTCAAAAAACAAATAAACACTCTACAAAAATAATTCACACTATGCCCAAAAAATAAATAAACAATCTGCCCAAAAAACAAATAAATACTTTGCCTAAAAAATAATTCACACTATGCCCAAAAAATAAATAAACACTTTGCCTAAAAAATAATTCACACTATGCCTAAAAAATAAATAAACACTCTGTCCAAAAAATAATTCACACTATGCCCAAAAAATAAATAAACACACTACCCGAAAAATAATTCACACTATTCTCAAAAAATAATTTACACTCTGCTCAAAAAATAATTCACACTCTGCCCAAAAAATAAATAAACACTCTGCCTAAAAAAAATTCACACTATGCTCAAAAAATAATTCATATTATGCCCAAAAAATAAATAAATACTCTACTCAAAAAATAAATAAACACTCTACCCAAAAAATAATTCACACTATGTCCAAAAAACAAATAAACACTCTGCTCAAAAAATAAATTCACACTCTGTTTAAAAAATAATTCACACTCTGCCCAAAAAATAAATAAACACTCTGCTTAAAAAATAATTCACACTATGCCCAAAAAACAAATAAACACTCTACTCAAAAAACAAATAAACTCTCTGCCAAAAAAATAAATAAACACTATGCCCAAAAAATAATTCACACTATGCCCAAAAAATAAATAAACACTCTGTTCAAAAAATAATTTACACTATGCCCAAAAAACAAATAAATACTCTATCTGAAAAATAATTCACACTATGCCCAAAAAATAAATAAACACTCTGCCCGAAAAATAATTCACACTATGCTCAAAAAATAATTTACACTCTGCTCAAAAAATAATTCACACTATACCCAAAAAATAAATAAACACTCTGATCAAAAAAACAAATAAACACTCTGCCCAAAAAATAATTCACAATATGCCCAAAAAATAAATAAACAATCTGCTCAAAAAATAAATAAACACTCTACTCGAAAAATAATTCACACTATACTCAAAAAATAATTTACACTATACCCAAAAAACAAATAAACACTCTGCTCAAAAACAAATAAACACCCTATCCAAAAAATAAATCACACTATGCCCAAAAAACAAATAAACACTCTGCTCAAAAAATAAATTCATACTCTACTCAAAAAATAATGCACACTCCACCAAAAAAAAAATAAATACTCTGCCCGAAAAATAATTCACTCTATGCTCAAAAAACAAATAAACACTCTGCCCGAAAACAAATTCACACTCTACTCAAAAAATAATTCACATTCTAAATTAAGGGTCGATTACATCATCATCTATAATCGTTAGATTGGATTTTAAATCATATAAGATAAGTTTCTTCATTTACTATAAATAACATATTTCATTATAATATAGCTCACAATCCATAATTTCTTCTCATTTTATTTATCTTTTAAAAAATAAACTACAAAAAACTTAGTCTATTCTTTCATTTACAAAATGAATTCTAATATAAGAATTCCAGTTAATTTAGTAAGTTCTAGTTCTTCTTGTGATGAAGACAATGATGTTATAGTTCATAACAACCTTGCAGTCATCGCTGCAAATGAAAAATTGATGCGTCAAATGATCGCTAACAATGACATGATTATTGCAAACTACTCCAATCAACAAAATAATCAAGTGATCCATGGTGGCTCGGTTAGTGGTCACGCAGTGATTAATCGTAACAAGGAAAATGCAGATTGTAATTTATTTAATGACTATTTTGACAGTCATCCACGCTATAATGATGCAATGTTTTGCCGACGATATCGAATGTCATGAAATTTGTTCCTTCGCATTGTTGATGCTATTAAATATCATGATAACTATTTCTAACAACGAAGCGATGGATTTGGTAGATTAGATTATCATCTTTACAAAAATAACAGCTGCCTTTCGAATTTTGACATATGATATACCAGCAGATACAATATACGAGTACATTAAAATAGAAGAATCAATGGCAATTGAAAGTATGAAGAGATTTTGTCGTGCTATTACGGAGATATTTACAAAACGGTATTTAAGAACACCCATAGCTAATGACATCGCCAGGCTACTCCATATTGGTCAACAACGTGGTTTTACAAGAATGTTGGGAAACCTATATTGTATGCATTGAAAGTGGAAAAATTGTTCAACTGCATAGGCTGGACAATATGCAGGTCGTAGTGGCTCACCAACTATTATTCTAGAAGCTGTAACAGACTATGATCTTTGGATATAACACGCATATTTTGCTATGCCATGTACTAATAATGATATTAATGTGTTGGAGTCGTCCAATCTTTTTTCTAATCTTACTGAAAGTATTGCTATTCAAGGTAAAAAGTATAATATGGGTTATTATTTAGCTGATAATATATATCCCAAATGATCAACTATTGTGCAAAGTATTCACCAGCCACAGGGTCGAAAAAAAATATTTTGCAATACGATAAGAAGCATGTAGAAAATATGTGGAATGTGTCTTTGGAGTTCTCCAATCATGGTTCGCAATCGTGGCAGGACTAACATGTTTTTGAAGAAAAATGTGTTACATGACATTATGGGTACATGTATTATTATGCACAATATGATTATCGAGAATGAACGTAATCTTGATGCACCAATTGAAGAAGCGAGAGAAGTACCAACTAGAGAAATTGAATTGGTGGTTGATGAAAATACAAGATTTAATCAATTTATTAATCGTTATAGACAAATCAAGAATAAAGATGCCTACATTATACTTCGTAGTGTATTAATTGATCATTTATGGGAAGAATATACTAACTCAGATCATTAAATGAACATTATTATGTATTTTTCATATTTATATTTAACTTTAATTATAAATATAATATAATTTTTATATTTATATTTAATTTTAATTATAAATATAATATAAGTCTTTTTATTTATTTTTGTTAATGTAATTTTATTATAAATAATATATTAATAGTAAATGAGTCATTTAATTAATAAATTATTATAATTCAAGTTGTTATATTATCACTTTGTTAAATTAATAATTAGATTTTTTAATAAATAGATAAAATATATTTATTTATGGGTAATTAATGAAATATTATAAAATAGTAGAAAATTATAATAAATTGTATAAAATAAAAGAAAATAAAAAAAAAATCCTTTCTATGTAAAAACTAATATTAAAAATAAAATTATAATTAGAAATAAAATTATTATTTGATATAATATAAAATACTGTAAAAATTAATTATATTTAGTGTTGTGGGTTGGAAATGGATTAGTAGCCCGATATCTAGTGACCGAAGAGATGATTCCACAAAAAATGAGACTCAATGTGTACGTGGATCCCTAAATATAAAATGACCTAACTATCCTTCTCTTTGTCACTTCTCTCTCGCCTCAAACCTAATCCCAAAGACAATCCCACCCACTGCCCACCACCATAAGCCCAACAATTAACGCAAACTAACAAACAACTCGAACTGAGGAAGAGTGGAGCTGAAGAGAATAGAGAACAAGATCAAAAGCACTGAAATAAAATTATTTTTCTAAATTCAACGATTAATCAGATAAAAAAAATAGTCCAAAAACCTAAATAGAATTTTTTATAACATCATATATTAATAGTGCACTTTTTGCATAAATAAATAATTATGCCTTTTTGACCTAAATATGATTTCCACTTGGTGATTGTGCAGTTAAAAATGGATGTTAGTAAGATTCTTTGACGCTTCTAGAACTAAAATCCAAGAAAATCACATCCAAAAAGATTACATGCTCTTTTGAGAAGGCTGTACATTCGCTTTAATTAGGGTTAGATCCTGCACTATGAAACTATCGTATGTAGATAGAAAATCACAATACGTAAAGATTTCTCAGGCAATTAACAAAAGTTGGAGACTTAAACGGACTACGTGCCCTACAAAGTGGCACATAGTACTCTCACCACTCACCACCCGCCCATGTTCTCAAAAATTAAAACTCCATATGCAATCTTTAATTAGGTCTCCCATTTTATCTTGAAACAATTACAATAACAATAAAAAATAATACCAAAGTTAAGTTGCTTGGAGATTTCAATTATAAGTTTCTACAAGCCTAAGAAAAGTAAGACAAGCTCTTTGTTTTTGTTTTTATATTTAATATATATACTTTATATATAATATCTCTTAAAAATAATATAATAAAAAATCTTTTTAAACCTCAAAAAATCAAGAACAAAAATTTAAAAAGAAAAAGAAGCAAATAATAATTATTAATTCATGGTTTGATTTAGTCATACTCTTGTGTAGTGGTCTAAACTTCCGGACCACTTGGTCCATTCCTTCTCTTCAGAGGTCCCACTCATGATGAACCCACTTGCTAGTGTGGGTGTCGACTAATCACAATCAGATTGATCTGATCTCATCATGGAAGACTTAGAAATTTTGGAATACGTGGCTAGCTGATCTACCATAGTATTTATGGACAATGATTTTGTAGTAGAAAGTGACAAAATTACCCAACCTCATTTAATTGTTATTGGTAATTTATCGTAATTATTTGATAAAATTATTATTAATTATTAATTTATAATATATTTAATAATTATTAAAATAAATATTAATATTTATTTTTTAATTTAAATATTATTTTTTATAGATTTATTTAGTCTTTTTACTTAAATAAATATAAATTTTTTTAAAAAAATTTCAATTTAAATGTTTTTTAAAAAACTTTAAATAACAGTTATTTGATTAACTAATAATTAAAAATTATCAAAAATAAATAATCAAATAATTTAATATAATTTTTAAAAATAAAAACTATATCAAAATTTTTTATCAAACACCCATCAAATCAAACTCAATAATATGTAATTAGAAGATTTTGGGCTTTCAGTTTTGAGTTCAATTCCATTATTGATTGCATCATCTCTGGCGTCAAAGAAGTCTATAAAAGTGGGGAAGAGATAACCAAAAATAATAAAAATTAAATAGTAAAAAGAAAAATAATAATTTCCTTAACTTTTATCATTTGTTGTTTTGTGTTTAACCAAAAATAATAATAATTAAAAAGTAAAAAAGAAAACAAAATAATTTCCTTAACTTATATCATTTGTAGTTTTGTGTTTTTTCATACTGATAATTTTAAAGGCCAAACATTTCTTCAATTTGCCTGCCAAATATGACCAATTAAGAATTGACATAGAAGTGGTTTCAATGATTATAATTATATCTTTAAATAATCTTATTTTATGTTTTATAATTTAAATTATTAATAAAATCATACATTTATTTAGTATTATGCTTAGATATAAGGGCATATACCTGGATTTTTTTTATAATATTTATTAATACTTCAAAAATTATTAAAATTATGAAATAAATAGTTACATATATATGTGTGTATTCTATATATGTATCTATGTGTATATGTGCATTGAAAAATCTTTAGTATTCTTTTAATTTTAGTATATATATTTATTACTTCTATCAATTATAGAAAAATATTTTTTATTTTTAAATTAATTTGGGTTTTCAATCATGTAAAGTTATTATAATTAAAATGCTAATTAATGAATTTATTTTTATTTTTCCTTAAACAGAAACAATAAACATGGGTTTCACTTGCATACATAATCAAAGGCAAATAAATTGAGATTTTATCATATTGTGTGGTCGAAGACTCTCTATCGGGTTAAGGGCAATGAAAAATTTGTCATTTACATGACCAAATGCCTATCATCTCTTTAATTAGAAGGTAGAAAAAATAAATAAATTACTCATTATTGGAATCTTAAATTCTTAATGTACCAATTGATTGATTTAATAATGAAATATTTCATAATATAAAAAATAAGATATTCAATTTTAACAATCTATTTTTTTTATATATACTAGTTTTTAGAACATATGACTTGCAGTTGTAATTTTTGTTTTTCAATTTATAGATATCTTATATTATAATAAATACTATAGATTTTTAGCCAATCGGTAACAACGAAAAAGAAAACTATTATATTGAAAGATATATTTCATAATGTATACAAGAATACAATAAATTATTAGCCTGTTATATCAAATTATTAAAAACTATATATTTTAAGAAAATTTATTATTAAAAGCAAATTGAAAAAATTAAAGAAACGATGCATTGAAATTGTGTTTATTATTATTTCTTTTTCCAATAGGTAAAACTACAAAGAAAATTTTTTAAATTCGCAAATATATCTTATAATATTTTATCAACTATCATTATATCAAAAACTAAAATCACAAAATTAATATATATATATATATATTAAAAAAAAAATTAATCACATACGCATGTAAAAATTCATGAATTTCTTCATTATTATTATCTAAATTTTGTATATCTAAATAGAATTTTGAATGGTAGTCTTAAATTATTAAATTGAATGAAGAATTATCCAAATTTTTATAAAATAAGTCATGTTATTTTCTTTTCTTATAAAAGAAAAAATTAAAGTATAATATATTATTTACTAAATTATATTATAATATATATCATGATAAAATAAAAATCTTATGTAAAAATTTGATGGAGGGATTATTTTTATAGAAAATTATAAAATAAATATAAATATTATTATAATAATATTTTTATTTGATAATAATAATAATAATAATAATAGCAGCAGCAGCAGAAGAAGTAGTAGTTATCTAATTAACTCAAGAAATATGAAAAGTTATCAAGATATATATATAAGTGGGGAACTAAAGTAAGGCTTAATTGGTTTGGTAATATATAATTATTATGGATTTTTATTTTGTTGTTTCTAGAAAAATATATAATTACTATTTTTTGTTGTTAATTTTCTAAAAGGTATCTATTTTTTATTTTTTAAACGCATGAGGATTATATTATATTATGATGGTATCGGCAGTATAGGTGATGGAATAGCTGATACGAGACAATGGAAAGTGGCAGGTAGACCTAGTTAAGGACTTGAACTGGGTCAACTCAAAACCTTACACAGATCGACTCTGGCTCCTGGTTGGGAGAATAAGATCGATTCTTGGTTCCTCTGAATCAGAATAAAAACATTTATATATAAATAATATTGAATGATCAAATATATTTTTTTCATCAGTATATTTTACTCATATGTTTAATAATTTTTCTAACGAATGTTCTTCAAATTATCATTAAAAATAATTATTTTAAATAAAATATAATTATAAAATAATTATATAAAAATAAATAAATATTTTGATTGAATTATATTTCATTATAATTATTATTATCATAAATGATATTTCAAAATCTTTATTTCTTACTTACTTATTTTATTTTTAAATTTATTTATTTAATATTATTTAAATTTTTATTTTTTAATGAATACTCTTAGAATACTCATTAAAATCGTATATTTAACTACTCTATCAAAATTATGAGAATTTTACTTATTTAGAATGTTGGTAACAGGATCTTACTTATTTTTCAATGTTTTAGTTACTAGCTACTTAATAATTATCTACATAACTTCAAAAACAATTATGAAAAAGGAAAAAATTAATTTCAAAAGTATTAGATAATAAAAAAACAGTTAATATACTATGTTTTTTTTTTTCCTATTAGAAAAGAAGAATTTAAATTTGAGTTTAAAGTTAAATTATATATATATTTACTGCTAAATCATATCGAGATATTTATATATAAATATTTGTTGAAAATATATAATTAATTACTTGTTTCAAATGATTTGAATAATTAAACTATGATTAATTATATGCCATTGTTGGAATTTACAATAAGGTAGTTTAGAGTGAATATCATCTTAAACCATGATTAGATAATAGCTAGGTATAAGTAAATATTTTTTCATTTCGTGTTGAGTTCAAAAATAAGAGTTTTAAAAAATAAAAAATAATAGCTTATACAACCTACAAAAATATCATCACATCTACACATGTTTGGAGAAACTTTTTAGTTTTTACGTACCTATATCAAAGTCATAATTTAATTAATAATATTATTTCCATAATGAAATCATGAAGTCACTACTCGTGGTCGACTTTTTTTTTTGATATTTTATATATAACATATATGATCATGGGAATTTCTAATTTTCTATACATGTTACTTCGATGACTAATGAGCTTATTTGGTTTTTAGGAAGAAATGAACAAATAATATAATTATTCAATAATAATTATTTCTCTTTCTCTACAAAATATATATATATAATTAAAAATAATTCTAATATCACTGAATTAAAAATTTATTGGTTATATAATGTCCCGATTGATTTAGTTTGTCGTAACAATTGTTAGCTGGTGGTTATTATCTCATAGCTAACTGTTGCAAATATTTAATAAAATTATTATTAGTTGTTAGCTGTTAATATGTTTAATGATCATTAAGGATAAATATATGATAAGATATAATTTTACCTCTCATATTTATCTTTGAAAGCACATCGCCCCTTGATTTTTTTTAAGTATAATTTTGACTCTGATATTATTAAAAATTGACACCCCACTCCAATTTTTAACAGACTTATGCTAGGTTTTTGACCTCTGTTCCTTGGGTCTTATTTCTTATCAAAACTGACTTAAATAAAAATAAAAAATGGCCTATTTCACACCGATTCCTCTTCTTCTCCTTTTAGTCTGCAGAACTTCATACTCTCTCTCTCTCTTTCTCTTTCTGAATTTACTCCACTAATTATGGACTCTCCTACTGCATCCATTACCCTTTTCCTTCTCAAAAACACCTTTTTCCTCTTACCGGGCTCGCATCGCCCTTATACCAGCCTAACATGCTCATACTCGCCATCCCCACTCCTAATTCACCAATAGTAAATCACTCTCCCAGTATCTCACTCGTCAACAACGGAATCAATATTGATAAGATCATTATGAGAAGTGATCCCATCATCGAGATATCGGCTTCTGGTTTGGATTCGATTTTGTAATCCATGTCGAAAGCCCAAGCTTATGCTGATGTTAACATTCTCTGCCTTAAAGAGTACTGGGATTACAAGTTTCTCACTGTTCAATGGGGGTAATTATTTTTTATTTTCTTTTATTGTTTTGTGTTGAAGAACAATCTTAGAGACAATCTTTGAAACGTTAATGGTACGCAAAGGTACCTGCTCAATGAAGTAAGAACAAGGCTCGATGAAGGTTATCGAATCAAAGGTACCTATTCGATCAGCGACTATGGAAGACCGGGAATGGCCAATGATGGTCAACGACTAATGGATGCTCGCAATGGACAAAACTAAAGGTACCAGAAGTTCATATCACTCGATGGTGGTGGGTGATTATGGAGGTGGCAGACGTCATGATAGTGATGGTGGTGGATTCTCTGTTTCTTGATAATAAGGTAGCGGTCGGGATGGGGCATTCTCTATTTCTTGATTAGATTTGCTGTTTGTTATAGTATTTGGTGAATTTGAACAACTGGTAAGTATTTCTTTGTTTAGAGGAGGGAACTGTTGGTTTAGAGGAGTTGAGAAGGATAGGGATCCGGAAGTGGTGGAGGAGAAGGATAAGAAAATGAGGAAAGAGGAGGATGGGCTGGTTGAGCGATATGGTCAGAGTGACAAGATGCAAACCACTGTTGAGAAAATGGAGGAGATGGAGAGTGTGAAAATGGTAATAAAGAGTGGTACTGGAGTTGGTTGGAGTACCATGTGCCTTGTGGAGAATCCAGTGGTCTTGGTTGATGATAGAGATAGTGGTGGGGATCGGTGTTAGGGTTCTAGGTCAAACAATATGCGATTGCTTGAAGCATTACACCCTAGGTATCTAGTTTGGAATACCTAGCATGCTGCCCCCAGCTAGTATATATATAGGTTTACACTAGGGTTGAACCAGTTAATGGGCTCTTGCCCATTAGGCCCACTACAAAGGTCCTTTACCTATTAGGATTTATATTAGAACATAAAATAGGGTTATTTAATAAAC
>CANXYC011284519.1:0-30096 GCA_948193065.1 Aleurites moluccanus | reverse complement strand
TATATATTTATTTATATTTAAATTAATTTTTAAAATTATAAAAAAAAATCGAAAATATTATAATTTTAAAAAAAAAAAAAAAAAAAAAAAAAAATAAAAACAACAAAAAAAAAAAAAAAAAAAAAAAAAACATCACACCTTCTCTTCTAAAATTAAAGAGGACTTTTCCAATTTTCTTCCATATCAGAAAGTCCATTTCCAGATCTTGATTCTCAGATCAACTTTGCACTTAGAATTAGAAAGTGAAGCAGTTGTTGCAGTTTTTCCACTAGGAACAATTGCTTTAATCCCTTTACACATTACTCTAATCCCAACTTTTGGGCTTTTTAAACTTCCCATCTTTGCTTTAACTTTAGTTTCCAATTCTAATTTCAAACCCGCGCCATTTTTGGTCTTCAAATCTTTCTTCAACTGGGTAGCAGAGGAATCGTCAAGTTGTTGGCTATTGCTGCTTGTTATGGTAGATTTTAATAAAGTTGTATTCTTTGTTCCATGAACAAAAGAGGGTAGCTGCCCACTTCCTATTAAAATTTCATCTTTTTCTGTAGTTACAGAAATTGTGATGGGTTTGTAGATGTATACAAGCTTTTTATTTGGGTTTTTTGCGGTTATGTTGAGATTAATATTAGTGGTGAGATGGGAATTTGAAGTGACATTCAAAGATGATATTTTGAGGCCGGAGACGGTGAAATTGGGGCGTTGAGGACGATAAATAACGTAGAGGATAGCACCAGCTATGGCGGCGAGGAGGAGGAGAGTGAATATTATTATGGTTACCCAAAGACAACAAGCACAACAGAAACTGCGGCGGCTGCGTTTGCGTTGGGGTTGGGGAAGGTAGGCAGGGCGGGTAGTTCCGTAGAGTTGGGCTTTGGTGGATGGAAAAGAGGGATTGGTGGTGGTTGTGGCGCCAGTGCCATTGGTGGTGGTTGTGGCGCCTGTGCCATTGGTGGTGGGTTTAGCAGAAGGGTAAACCCTGTCTGTCATGGTGAAAGAAAGAAAAGAGGAGAAGAACAGAAAAAGAAAAGCAACTGTTTATGTAGAGAGTATTGACTCTCTAAGAGAAGAAAAAAAGACCTTTTGTTTTAGAGAGGGAGAGGGGGGTTATAATTTAAATAGTGAAATTTAAGATATGATAAAAAGGAAAGAAATATTTCTTTTTTATTTTTTATTTTAATCATTGAGTGAGTGGTTTTTGCATTAGAATTCTAAAAATTTAAGTATTGTCTGAGTCAAATAAAAAAAGAAAAAAAAAATAGAGAAGACAAAAAAAAAAAATGATCCTTTTTAGGAATTAAAATAAAAAATAAAATAAATGAGACGAGATAAAAATTATATATTTTTTAAGAGTTTAATTAATTTAAATAATAAAAAATATTATGAAATTATTTTTTTTAATTATATATTTTATTTTCATTTAAAATTAAAAAATAAATATTTTTCTTATGTATTTTTTTAATAATATTATTTTATTTTTTATAACTAGCTAATATCATTTTTTATTTTAAAATTTTTAATAATAAATATTTACTAATATTTTCTTTTTTTTAATAAAAATTATTTTTTCCCGAAAAATAGTAAAAGAAGGTCTAGAATATATATATATATTATTTTAGGAAGGAAAGTAAAGGTAGTAGCACATGGATATGGTCAGGGGCAGATTGAAGCATAGACAAGGCACGTGCCTCTTTAAATTTTAAGAATTTTCATCATAAATTATATTTTAATTTTTAAAATTTAATAAAATTAATAAAATTATTATTTTTTTATTTTACAAAATTATTTTTTTTAATTTTTAATAAAATATTATTTTCTTTTATTTTTCTCACTTTCTTTTCTTTTTAATAAAATATTATTTTCTTTTATTTTTCTCACTTTCTTTTCTTTCTTTCATTTTTCTTTATTTTTTTTCATATTTTCTTTCAATTTTCTTTATTTTTTTAATAATATCATAATAATTTTTTATTATTTTTATTTAAAATATGTTTTTAATATTTTTATTTTTTTTATATTTTTTAAATAAATTTATTTGATTATCATAATCTCTCTTTTTTTAATTTTATGTGAATTTTTTTACTACCATCGTTGAACGAGAACAATATCCCTATTTCTAGGTTTGCCTCTGGATATGGTGAGGGAAAGAAAGGAAATGACATGAGACAGCAACCACATAACCAATACCAAAATTAATATATGCCCACATGTTTTTTTTGAGCATGTGAAAAAACTAGATGATTCTGTAAACCAAAAAATAAAAAGGATTTCAAAGGGTTTATCAGTTGATAAAATGAGTTCATAATTTAATTTTTATGATTTGTATTATATTTTGATTTTGTGAATATATAAGAAAAAATTATCTTTGAATCATTTGAAAAAAAAAAAATTTATAATATATGCAACTATGCAAACTGGTTCAAAAATAGCTCTTATCGATTAATCATTTTCACAATTGAGTGATAAAAAAAATATTGATATAATAAGTTAATTTTTACATAATATTAAGCTTATTTCTTAATCAAATCAAAAGTAAATTAATTACAATAATTAGCATCAGGTGATTTACAAAATATGAAAAATATTTGATACTTAATTAATAAGATAGAAATAAATTTATTTATTAATAAAATTTATTAATGACAAAAAATTAAATATTAGAGAGGAGAGTTGAGTTGAGCCCTATATTTCAAATGATGACTTTTTTTTTTTTAAATGGATTCAATCTTCCCTTCTCAACTAATCCTAACTAATATACTAATATATTGTGATTGCCAAAATAAAATCAAGAGGTTTATCCCCTTAGATTGGAGGCATATTGTGTTTTTTTAATGATATTTCATCAAACTATCATTTTCCTAACTATATATAAACTTATTTTTAGTTTAAGTCCCATGTGGTTCAAGATCCAATTGATTAGTAATAACTAATAAGTTACATATAGGGGTTGTTGAGCTTAAGGTTGGTGGTAAGGGTTAAATTATATCTTTTTTTAATCAAATGTTTGTCATTTTGTTCTATATAGGTAACTTAATTTCCGTTATAAATGTACATTGCACCAAGATTTCAATAATGAAATTATGATTTCGAGTGTTATTGCTATTGTTCAAGAGACATTTGTTTGTACTTAGAAAAATCTAGAAAGATACAATAACTATAAAAGGTTAGAATTCTATGAATTACACAATAAAATTAATAAAATTTTAAGATTTAATTCAATTAATGAGAAAATAATTTAATATTTATTTTATTGAGAAAATTTTAATTTTTGAAATTAAATTATAAATAAAAATAATTTTCATTTACCAACATCATAATTTTGATTTGGATAATCTGTTTTGAGAACATAAAAATTTGAAAATAAAAATATTTTTATTTTATTTTTTAAAAAATAACAAATAAAAAATAAAAATATTTTTTAAAAAATATTTTATACTTTTTATTTTTAAATTTGTCAAAAATATGAAAATAAATTTTTTATTTATATTAAAAAATTTAAGAAGATATAATTTAATTAATAATTTAATTTCTTTTTAAATTATTTTTTAAAATAAAAATAAAAAATAAAAAAATATTTTTTTAAAAATATTTTTATTTATTTTTTATTTTAAAATTTGTCAAAAATATGAAAATAAATTTTTTAACCTTAAAAAAAATAAAAATAAAAATAAAATATAATTAATTAAAAATAAAGAATAAGGACATTTTTATCTTTTCACTACTCTTGTAGGATTGACTAACAGTTGACTAAGAGCAAAATTGGACGAAAGAGTCTAATAATATATTATGACATTCGTCAGAGAGAAGTTAATATATTTTTAAAAAGTCAAAAAAAATTTAGTGTAATAAATTATTCTATAGAAAAAAATTATAATTAACCCTTTTATTACCAAAAAAACAAAAGAAAAAGAGAATTAATATAAGATTAATTATACATCTAAAAGACTAGATAAAACGCTCCCAAAAGAAATTGGCCTACCATTTTTCAACCTACAGATGTACACACATCACCTACTTTGGACCATCTCTCTCTCTCGTTTGAAAGTGGTTATTGGTTATTTTTACACAACAATCTAAAATATGACATATTTTTAAATTTTAATTTTTTTTTAATATAAAAAATATATTATTAAATTTATTATATTAAATACTACCAAATCATAATTTTTAAAAATTTTTACAAAAATTTTATATTCTCAAAATGTCTTAATAAAAAATTAACGTGTCTCTTTCTATCTCTTAGCTGGGTTTTGAACACGTGTGCAAGTGATATTCTATTATGAAATGAAGGCCTACCATGTTCCCATGATCCAAACCTATTAATAATAATCAACAATCAAATAAACAACCTTTAATTATAAAGTCAACAATCATGTAATCTAGCTTCTAGAATTTGCAAAATTTAATCAACCAACGTAGGGTAGCTAACGTAGTACCATATCAAAACCTCGACAAAAGAAAATCCACAAAAACAACCTGTAATGGAATAACCACTTCTTTCTCTATGTCCTAATTAATGGTTTTTTTTTTTTTCTTTATCAATCATTGACAAAATGCAAGTCAAGAGACCCACCAAATTGATTCCTCACCTAATTACAAATAAAATAAAGAAAACAAATTAATCTCTATTCTATTGGTAATTAAAAGGGAAATCTTGCCTTACATTTATGCATTTCTTGTTAGTTTATTATCATCATAATCATACATATCAAGTTGTGTATGAGACTAAGAATTTGTGATTTTATAGGAAGATATTTATATATTTTTATAATATTCAAAAAATAGATGCACTCTATTAAAAGTGTTTTAAATTAAAAAATTAATGTCTAGTAATTGATCCAAACCAAATAAAACAGTGATTAAAATACTTAATAATCACCTTGATTGCAGTTTAATATATATATATATCAAGTTGACTATTTTGAGTGCCTCTAGCAAGCTCAAATTATTGAATGCATCTATGATTTGTCCAAAATTAACCTAAATTTTATAATTCTATCACTGCTTTGGATTTTCTCAAGTCATATATTATATGGTGGGTATTTAGTAAGATTTTAATCTAATTATAAGATCAAATTGAAGTGTTAAAAATCATAAATTTAATTTTTAAATTCGTTTTTTATTTATATTAAATTTAAATTTTATATTTAATTATATTTACAATTACTATATATTTAAATTTTATGTTTAATTATATCTACAATTACCATATACATCCAATAAATATAAAATTTCATGTGCTAATGATTCTTATTTTGGACGGTTAAGGGTGAGACCATTGAATCAAGATATTTCAGGTAATTGATGATAAGGATTTATATTTTTCAATGGTTTCCCTAGGCCCTATATCTCTTTCTAATAATTTATTATATACATCCTAACCTAAGTACTGTAGAAAATAAGTGGGCGCAGCCCCTCGGGCCAAAATATATGACCAATTGACCATGATAGCCACAGCCAGACTGGCTCTCTATGCAGCCGCCAACCAACCATACCACAGTACTTGAACTGAACTGAGGGCTCATTTTCCTTGTATTATTTAGGCACAGAACCAATCAAGCTGCATATGATAAGCTCGGTGCATTTGCCAGGGAGATTTGTGTGTTCAAATATTTAAGTCAGATATCAATTAATTAGGCAAATATATTTAACTAAATTATAATTTATGATCATAGAATAGAATATTCTTCTAATCAGATTCTTATGGTACTATATAAAGAATTGGAAAATATATATAAAAAAAAAGCAGTAAATGTATTCAATGTAATGTCTTTATTGCACTGGTAATAAATGTCTTTAGTTCTAATGAGTTATCAGTATGCCTAAATATAACGCATCTTATATTTAGAATTCCACCTTAAATTATGAAAAGTAAGATTTCACTTAAATTATTAAATAATCTTCCGATCATTCATAACTTGAATCATATCATTACATTAAAAAAAAAAAAAACCTTGAATCTTATCAAATTCAAATTAATTTCAAGAAGTTGAAATTGGGTTAGGTTTTAATTCAAGCCCAAGCCCAATAAACTGCCATTGATTTTAATCAACTCAAGTTTGATTATTGCTAAAATTTAACATCGATTGACTAGTTTACAGCACACCAAAACAAAAATCCAAAAGAAAAAAATGCGAATTATGTTATAAATAACGATGTTGATCATTTTCATGAAAAAAACGATGATGATGATTCACAATTCATAAAAAATCCACCCATTACAAATGAGAATGGGCAATTCAGTAGCATTTAAGACCGGAAACAGGGTAGACCCACTAGAGCATGGTAGGTTGAGCCCACTAAAAATATTCTTAAGCTCACACGTCACAGAATCTTTTTCATGTGGGTAAACATATATATCCCTTATCATAATGGTATGGAAATTTCATTTTCAAGTACACCACCTTCTAGAAAAAAAAAGTTAGTTCTTATTTTGGTTTGTAAATTGTAATTAATTAAAGATAATACAAATCCTCAACCAAAATTACCATACTTCACAAAAATAACAATTGCTACCTTGACTCCAAATATGACATGTTTTGTATATTAATTTAAATTTACATAAAAAGTGATGAAACAAATAACACTCTTAATAAAGAAAGAGTGTGGAAGTTAAAGTTTATTCCTTTACCATCAAACCAATGGGGAAAAAAAGAGTTGAATGAGAAAGAAAAAAACAAAAGAGAGAAAGAAAGAGAAAGGGAAGGAAAGTAGGCCTACATGCATTTTAATTTGATGTGAACAGTAAAGAATATCTTATTCCTCTTAAATAAAGAAAAAAAAATGTGCACTTTATGAGAAGCTACATTGATTAATTGAAAGATTGATTTTTTTTCCATTTGTTAGGTGCATTTGTATATAATGTTGACAGGAATAATTATATATGTAAAGTATAATGAGACAAAGTCCTAAACTGAAGGATGATTAGATATTAATATTATAGAAAAAAACCCTCAAATTTGTACCCACCTTCAACTTCTTCCATATAACATTTAGTATGGATTGATACATAAGCTTATATGATTATATTTTTATTTGATTATGTATTATTAAAATTTAATCAAATTGACCGATTGAACCGATTAAATCGAGAATCAGCCATCAATTTGACTCAAAAAACAATTAAGAATCGGATGGTGTTGAATTGGAAAAAAGCGGTTTGTTTAGAACTCTGTAGTTTTGACCAAAAAATAAAAATAAAGTGTAAAGCTTGTACAAACTTGAAATCCTACAGACAAGGAAGAACAAGAAATTTATGAGTTGATTTTGGTAACGATGAGTTGGTGTTTGGAGCAGATCTAAGAAATAAATAAAGGACAGAATGAGAATTTTTGCCATATCAAATAATGATTGGCTCTTTTGATTGATTTTTTAACGAAAGATGCATAAATTTATCTTATATATAAATAAATATTTGACTTTTTAATTGATGTTTTGTGTAAAAAAATATAGATATTTTTTTTTTTATTTTATAAAAATTTTAGGATTTTTATTTGTTTCGCTATTAAAAAATAAAAATTGATTTTCTTTGTGAAATAGATTTTCATCTGCTGGGTATGTTTTGCTATTATATTTTTTTGTGTGCTGCTGTTTTTCCTTGGATTTGTAGAACCTTTTAAGCCTCCCTGTTGCAAGCCAATATATGGCCTTTTAATCGTTGTAACACTCTGCCTTTTCTTAATAAAATCCTCCTTTTCATTATATATAAAGAAATTGATAAAACAAGAAAGAGAGCTAAATGAAAGAAAGACTGAAAGTATGAGTTAAAGATTTTAGGATTTCATTTGATTGGCTATTAAAAAAAAAAAAAAAAATTATTTGTTTTAGTAGACCTAAGAAATAAAAATGGAGAGGAGTAAATGAAAGAGAGACTCGAGTCTGAGGGGACAAAGAGGCTGTTTAAGATTTGAGGTTTTATCTGTTTAACTATTAAAAAATCACTAGAATCCACACCGGCAGATCGAACTGGTCGGACCAAGAACTGATTCGGTATCCTATCCCATTATAAAAACATTGGTTTGACTGAACTTTAAAAAACAAATTATAATTTAATATATACTTATATGCTAGACAAGCATGCCTAACATTAATTTACAATTTTTTGGCTCTTTCAATTATTATTATAATAATTTTACCATAATAATAATAATAAGATGAAATTATTATATGAATGGATGTCAAAATTTCATTTTTATAGCGAGGTGAAATTCTATTAGTACTGGAAAACGTTAAAAAGAAGGAAAGAAAATCCCTAAAAAAACATGGGCGGTGTGCGTCCAACACTACATTGCAAAATAACTACCAACCTTGTGGTGCCTGTCTCAGGATGGGACCAATGCATATATGTCCAATGTTGATTTGGTTGTTTATAATAAAAATAAAAATATCTATCAAAATCATTAGAATTTTTGTCGGCTTTGCCTTTGATTTGCTTCAAATGCAATTAGATGACTAATTGTAGATTTTCATATATTGTCATTGCATTTGCTTAGCATCTTAATTATATGGTTTTTCTATACATAATTTGAAAATGGGTATATGATTTAAACTAGTTGAGATAATCTAAATTTTGTATCAATATGGAGAATAGTTATTACCATTCCCTTAATCCAAATTGTCAAATTATTATGTATATACAAGTTCATCACCATGGATAGAAAGGTGGAATTAAAGAGAGAGATATAAAAAGTCTAACTAATCCTACCATAAAGTAGAAAAATAGAACCTTTAAAATGTAATGATGGACTTTAAATTAAGATACCATAGCCACAATGCTTCAAAAGAATCATTTTTCTACTACTAGCTGAAAAAGAAGTCGAGCAATACCAAGTTAAACAAACAATTCAACTATGATATCACCTATCCATTAACCTTTAAAAATCATTTTCTCTCTCTCTCTTCTCTACCAACCTTCTTACTCAAAAGTGTAACTTACTTGGTTGTTTAAAGTGAACTGTTTTGCTTTTTTGCTTGATCAGTTCTAGTAAATCTTCAATCATCTCTAATGAAAAAGAAACTATTCTATTACCATTCTCTAACCTCTGCAAACTACAATGTTTAGTCTTGGAAGAAAGTACAATTTAGGTTCTTGAATCTTCCCACCTAATCCATTCTTGTTTTTTCACCACTTAATCCTCCCAATTCTCATTTCTTTGCTTGTACTATATGTGGGTCCTTTTTTTTTGTGGTCTCATACTCTCATTGTTTGGTTTTTTCTTCAAGTCATACCTAAGCCCAATGTTGTTCTTTCAAAATGTTGTTCCAATTTTGTATTACTTTCTTTCAATTTTCTCCTTCTTAGTTTGATGGATAGGTGAGAGCTTGGTAGATCTTAAGAGTTGATCTCATTTTTCTTTAGGAGTGAAATGCGGATGCAGGTGGGTCTTTTGCTGGTGATCACTTGTGTAAATGCTTGTGCTTTGTCTGTTCTGGGATCTGCAGCTGTAGGTAAAAGTTTCGATCTTTTGGGCTGAGTTGTTTTTTTCTTTCTTTCAATTGTGCATGATCCATATATTTGATTGATATCTTACCTGTAAATTTTATTGAATTTTGATTTTGGACTGAATTTGAGAATCTGGGTTCTATAGCATAGTTGTTTCTATCATCAACAGGAAAAGAAACTTGCTTAACACCTTTACTTTTTGAGAGTGAGACATGTATTTTTACAATTAGGTTGGTAGTAAAGTGCAGAATTCTCTTGTTCTCAGGAGCCCATGAATGCCCAATTATGAATTGCAGTTGGAATTTAGATATTAGGTATTTTATGCTTTCTTTTTTCAGTTTCTAGATTATGCCAGCATGTCAGTTCTATGTAATCCAGTGTTTTTAAGGTTAATTTGAAGTCGCGAAGCTTAATTTTTTTTTTTATTAAACATTAATTAATTAATTAATGATTCCATCAGTCAATGATTTTTATTAATGGCGGATGATTAATCCAAGAATTAAAGATTTGATTACACCTGTGCCTGTTTTTTTTTTTTCCTGCTCAGGAACCACCTACTAACCATTTCTTTGTTTCAAATGCTGAAGCACCAATAATTGCCCTTGTATCAATTTTCTGTTTATCTTGTCCATTGTATCAATTTTCTTGAAATCCTGACATTATGAAATTCATTTTTAGTTTTTTTACATCTTGAAAGAATTGCATATTTTGAAGGTATCATGGATTTTTATCAGCAAAACACAAGTAATTGACTTGAAGTCAATAATGTCCTGCCACAAAATTTCCCTGGGTTTTCTAGTTTGTTTCATTTGGATTTCACCTTCTGAGTACCAATTTGATAGTTAGCTATTTCAAAACTTCTCTTCTCACTATTTGAGAAGAAAACCGGCCATAAGCTCACTCATGCCTTCCATTACGTGACCAAAATGCTTCATGTACACCACTACACTAGTTAAAGCTTAAGAATTCCTCTTTATAGCTTATCTCTAGCCGTCAAAAAGATAAAATAGCACTAAAACAAAAATCAATCACTTTCACATTCACTTACAAATAAAAAATTGTCCACTATATCAAATTAATTTATTGCTACTCTGCATTTAAAGCGGAAGCTTAATCTAACCATGCTCTGCTGTGGGGTAGCTCTCGTAAACTCTTATATCGCATTACAATAGTTATACTCAGCACTTTCTATTTTGTTGCATTGGAAAAGTGATAGTCAGCACTGTTTTCATATGCTCTGAGCTATTGAAACTAATACATTTTCATCCCCTCATGCTCCTTAACATAGGCTTTGAATTGACATAATCTACAGAATGAAAAGCAAGCAACATTTTCAGATAATAGAATCCAACAATTTGCTCCAAATTTTTACTATGGGGATTGATTGATGAGCATGTAACATACTTAGCTACCTCTTTAATTGATTGGGTTCATTTTTTTCATATTCTTTGGCACAGCACCTGCCTATTCTCCTCAACAAGCTCCTCCCAGCTTCAGCAGGATTACACATGGAAAGCCAGGAATTTTTCAACGTAAGAAAGCACACCATATTTCCTCATCTGTTGATCATCTTCCAACTAAGGGTATGAGAGGAATCTAGTTATAGTCTTCCACTTGTAAAGGCATGTGGTTAGATTATAATTCCATGCACATGTGGTTAAAAGGTATTTTCCTATTGCAGTTCCTCATCCGCCTAATGTCTTTAGGCCTTCGAATATTGCGCTTCCACCTTTTGTGCCATCATTTGGAAGTCCTGCAAAGAAGTGGATCCATGTTCATGCATATTCACCTTCAATGTCCACTCATAGAAATCATCATCATGCAAGGAATCATCACAGCATTACTAAACCATCTTATCTGATTCCTGCACCAAGTTACAGTCAGATAGGTATGGTTCTCTGACTAGAAAGAATTTCAATTAATTTGTTTGTCGGTTCTTTATGTTGAAGCCCTAAGCCATGAAGTTGTGAACATTTTATATGGAATGTATAGCACCTTCAGTCTCTCCATTCTGCTCTCCATCTCAGTCACCAAGGAGCTGGGATTCCCTTGCACCTGCATTATCACCGACCAGCCCAATGCAGCATTTTAATAGTATGGAAAGACTTATTTTTGTATTTGTTCTAATCTTGGATTTCTTTACTTCATTTGATGGTGATTGTTAACAAGTACTTCACTGAGCATGTTGTTTCTCTGAAAGTGCGCATTCATCCTCCTGCAACATCTCCGATGGGTTCTTATTTGAAGAAGATGAAGGCTCCACAGCCATCACAAATTTTGTCGCTACCACCCCCACCTCCTAATGGAGGTAATATACAATCAGTTCTGGCCACTCTATATCCATTTCACGTTTTGTTCTCATTTTGATGTATCAAGCATATCTTTATCTCATGAATTTTTATCTGTCTTGTAGATTGTGCATCAATAACATGCACAGAGCCACTAACATATACACCTCCCGGGACATTTTGCGGATGTGTGTGGCCAATTCAAGTTAAACTCCGCCTTGGTGTTGCGATATACTCATTCTTTACTCTGGTTACAGAGCTGGCTGAGGAAATTGCAGCCAGTGTTGCACTAAACCACAGCCAGGTTCGCATTATGGCAGCCAACGCAGCTAGTAAGCAGCTAGAAAAAAGCACAGTTCTTATCAACCTGGTACCACAGGGAGTAAAATTTTCTGATCCCACAGTATTTTCAATCTATAAGAAATTCTGGAATAGGCAGGTTCTCATAAAGGCTTCCCTTTTTGGTACCTATGAAGTGTTATATGTTCACTATCCAGGTTATATTTTGATCCTTCTTAGCATTTGTTTTGCTGATAATTAATTTTCTTTTCCTGAGCTTTGCTAATTTCATGCTCTCTCTAGTAGTTCATAGGGCATGTTCAATCAAGGTAATTTTACTGATGAAATAACTGTGCATTGCCTATTTTTTGTGAGGTTCACTGAAGTGTTTTTCTAAATATCATGTCCCAGAATATCTTATACTTATCTCTTCTCATTTCTGGCTATGTCAAGACTACAAAGCCAATGGACCTATAGAAGTTCTTCCTTTATTTCTCCGAGTTTTCTTCAAATAAATAAAATTTACTTCTGAAGCTCTTATAACGTGCAGGTCTTCCGCCTTCACCACCTTCACCTTTGAGTATTTCTACTATAGATGATAAACCATATCCTGGCCGTGACAACAATGGAAGGTCAAATAAACCTTTAGGTGTTGATGTGCCAAGGAGGAAAAAAGATGGGCTTGGTGGAAGCATGATAACTGTCATAGTGCTCTCCTCTTTCTCTGCCTTGATTATATGTATGGCAAGTGCCTGGCTTTTGCTGTCGAAATGTGGGAATGGTGTTTATCAACCTCAGCAAGTTCCACAAGCCTCGGTGACCTCCGATGCAAAACCATCAGGTATTACCATTTTGATCAGCTTATCCAAATTGTCTAGGAAGTCTCAAGTTATGCACTTTTTATTTATCAAATTTAATATTCTTCTCCTATCTTCACTAGCACAGCTGTTGATTCCAAATTTATTTCTAACTCAGAGTTCATACTTCTTGAGATCGAACTTCCCGACCTGTTTGAAGATGTTATCATATCCGGCTATCATTATATCACCAATCAATTTTTGTTCTTGGAGTTTTTTGAGCTTAATCCAAGTATATATCATTGTCTACCTTTGGCAGGGACTGCTAGGCCTGTGATCTTTGGGAGCATGCCTAGTTCTACATCAATGTCCTTCAGTTCTGGTGCCATGACATATACAGGATATGCCAAGGTTTTTACTTTGAATGACATGGAGAAGGCGACTGATAAGTTTGATTCTTCTAGAATCCTTGGAGAAGGTGGTTTTGGGCTTGTCTATAGTGGCAAGTTAGAAGATGGAAGGGAGGTGGCTGTGAAGGTTTTGAAAAGAGATGATCAGCATGGTGGCCGTGAGTTCTTGGCGGAAGTTGAAATGCTTGGCCGTCTACATCACAGAAACCTAGTTAAATTGATTGGTATTTGCACTGAGGAGCATATCCGCTGCCTAGTCTATGAACTTATTCCAAATGGAAGTGTTGAATCTCATTTGCATGGTGGGTATAGATATTAAACATTTCTATTGTTGCTTTGTTCTATATGATTTTTCAAAATGTGAGATATTTAAATGTTTGTATCAATCATTTCTTCAAGAAATACTTTCTTAAAGTGTTGTTTCTATTTCCTAGGAGTTGACAAGGAAACAGATCCACTAGACTGGGATGCCCGAATGAAGATTGCCCTTGGTGCAGCTCGAGGCCTAGCTTATCTGCATGAAGACTCAAGTCCTCGGGTTATACATAGAGATTTCAAGTCCAGTAACATCTTGTTAGAACATGATTTTACACCCAAGGTTTCAGATTTTGGCTTGGCTCGAGCAGCAATGGATGAAGGAAACAAACACATTTCAACACATGTTATGGGAACTTTTGGGTATGTTTATGCTTCTTATTCTGCTTATGTTAAGGCAAATAAGGGATTAGTATGTTAATGGAATTTAAGCTTTTCATATAGCTGCTTTATTCTTCCTGCACTTTATTCTTTTTTACAACTTGAAAGCCTATCTTATTGGATTAATTTCATGCTCCTAGTTATTTGGCTCCGGAGTATGCAATGACCGGACACCTTTTGGTGAAGAGTGATGTTTACAGCTATGGTGTAGTTCTCCTTGAGCTCCTAACTGGAAGAAAGCCTGTAGACTTATCACAACCACCAGGTCATGAAAATCTTGTTGCTTATGCTCGTCCACTACTCACAAGCAAGGAAGGCTTAGAAACAATTGTCGACCCAGCTATAAAGTCAAGAGTCTCCTTTGATATAATAATCAAGGTGGCAGCAATTGCATCAATGTGTGTGCAACCGGAAGTATCTCACCGTCCTTTCATGGGTGAAGTAGTTCAGGCCTTGAAGCTTGTTTGTGATGAGTTTAATGAAACAAACATGCAGCGATCAAGAAGTCACAGTCATGAGAATCTTCTGATTGATGTAGATACCAAGGACATAAGAATTTCAGGTGAGATTATGGAAGTTTCACAATTCCACCACCAACTGCCGTTATCAACTTCTGATTTGTTCACTAGATCAGCAGAACTTGAGGAGCACGAACTTGGGTCTTTCAGGAGGCACTTTAGTTCAGGGCCTTTAAGAACAGGAAGGAGTAGAAAATTCTGGCAGAGATTAAGAAGTTTGTCTAGAGGCAATATAAGTGAGCATGGATTTTCACATAAATTTTGGCCAGGAACCAGCTAAATTTTGCCAATGTAGCAAACTTCCATTATGTGCAGACTTATGTAAGATTCAGTTAAAGCAGCTCCAGAAGATTTTGACTGAGTTTTCAAGAGTGGCTTTTTTTGATGCTCAAAATCAGCAGCGAAGTTGAACATGGTGCTGATAGATTCAATATGAAGCCATTAGCCCAACAAGTAGATAACATAATTTTCTTGTATATCTTTGTTTTCAATTAGGTCTTCTGCGGTTTTTCTGTTCAATTCTTGCTGCATTTGTTACATTGATTTTGTTATTAAAGAATCCTTTCCTCGGTTTTTCTTTATTTAATTCTTGCTACGTTTGTTAAAGAATCCTTTTGAGAAGCAAAAAGCCTTGTACCGAGTAAATCTATGATCAAAATGCAGCCTCTCAACACGTTAAATGGAGCAACTTGAAGCAACATTGCTTGCTTTATGAAAGAGTTCGAAGAACATTCTAGGAAAACTTAAATTTGTTTAAGAGTCCACAGGCCCGAACAAGTGAATGCATATTTAAAAATGGACAAGTTATGAGACTCATCTTACATAAAATAAATTGGAGTGTGCTATATTCAACACTTTAACCACTTGTATATTCTAATTGTAAATTCTAGTTATACTTTATATTTACTCTAGGTGAGATTCATTTCTAAACAAAATTGCAGTAGGAAGCTTTTTGTATAAACTAGTCCAGGGGGTCAAACCTGAGACCTTTGATTCCGGAAACAATAGAACAAGCAAACCTCATTTAGTAGCATTGTAACGTACTGCAGCAATTCTAAGATGGCTGTAACTGAAGGCTCTGGTTTACCAGTTACTAGTACAATATGTGCTACCTCCTACCTGCATATTGCTAGTCATTCTGGAGAATAGGGTTAAGTCCTGTGTTCAATCCATTTGTTTACCATTATTTGCTGCAGAAAGTAACTGAATATACTAGTCCATTCATGTCTAATTATAATTACTATGAAGCATTTTCTTGATTCCTTTAATAATTTCCTGTAAACTAATTCACCATAAATCCATATACGAACTAACATTCTTGAAGTTATCATGAGATCTATCTCAACTAACTATGTTACTGCTTAAATGCTCTATAAATTATTGCAACTAAATTTCCTCCCAAGACAAATTGAGAAAGCAATATTTTCAATAAGAATAGTCACTCGTGAAAATAATTTGCCTTTGATTTTTGGGTTAATAATTAGACAAAGACTTAACTTGTATTCGGCTACATTATTAAGATGTCTAACTACGTTAGTTGAAACTTGGAACTGAGAACCGAAATTTTTGGTGAAATTCACATAAAAGCCTAACAACAAAAAGACATGTACTTTTAGTCTTGTGCCTATCAAGCTCACAGTTGTAAAATTGAGAGAACATCTTTTTGATGTCTTGTACCTTGTAGATGTTAATTGTTGTTGTATTAAATTAAATACATTCTTAATCCCATACTGCAAGAATAACAAGGTACATGTTTTGCAGTACCCGTTAATACTGTGCCATGTTAGTTGAGTACTCGGCTCACCCCAAAAAATCTGGCAGTCCAGAGATAAGGAGATTAAATCTGACAACTTCTGTTTTAAAAATTTCCAACCTACAAGCAAAAGAAATAAAAATAAAAAAAATCAAATAGGTGCACTAATTATTAGAGTTTTATTATTTATAGAGAGTCAGATGTGGTTGAATGGTCATTGCTCTTATTTATATGCTAACTACAATATAAGAAAAACAGTTTCATTTCATAATTCTTTTCACCAAGCTTTCCATAAATCCCTAGAATGGGTCTCACCCTTAATTTTAGAGTAAACTTATTAGGCAAACAACTAATGCTTCTTGTCCAAATGTTAGTAGCTACGACATATAATGCATGACTAGAGTTTATTATTGAAGGTTTATGAAATTATATTACATGCTACAACATCAGCCTAAAAGAATAAAAGCATATTCCTTGTCCTTGGCCCTTTTTTTTCATTTAAAAAAAATGAAATTTGCTTGAGCTTGATAATAATTTATTGCTTCAATCTGAATCATCTGTCTAATTTAATATTACATTTTTTATTTCATTCACTTCTTTATATCACATCATATTTTTCTCAAAATATTTTGACAGCTAATATTTTTTACAAGTGATGTGACATATAAAAATATATATGAGATAAAAAATAAAATACTAAATAAGACATAAAATTATGACTGGTTATGCATGGCTTCAGTGATAATTTTCTTTTTCCTATCTATTTCAATGGGTATATTATTCCTTAATCAAATGAGATTAAAACCAAATAATAACATATTTCAATTTTCAACAAAACAGTTTAAATTCGAATACACTGAAGAATAACTATAAAACCTTATGCTTCTTAACTTACTAGAAATATAAAATTCAACATCATAAAAGCAAAACCTATTTAACATGTCTCAATAATGTCATGCCAGAAAGAATACATGAACATACATAAATTATTTTTCTTTTTTTTTTCTTCTAGTTCTTGGAATTTAACACAGTAATTAGGTTACAACAGAGGAAGTTCGAAGCAAAATTTATATTGAATTAAGATAACTAAGTTGCTTAACAAAAAATAATAGTTAGTGTTAGTATAAACAATCAAACATGATAAAATAAGGGGAAAAAAAATCAGAATTTTAAAGAAGAAGATTTACCTGAATTTCTACATCTTTGTGGGCTTGATGAAGGACACCATTGAATAATCAATGTAACACTTAACAAAGAAAAAAAAAAGAGTTAGAAATTGCAAGAAATGTAAACATTTCTTGACTTGATATGACGGATTCATCTGAAATTCTCATATCAAATTAGTTGAGATTGAGAATCAAAATTGCAAAAACCCAATTAAATTATTAATATTTTATAATATAATTTTATTTTTTAGATTGAATTTAGGTAAAATATTAAATATGAGAGAGAGAGAGTCAAATTGAGCCAACCCAACTTGGATCGATCCACCTAACATTTATTTTAGAATGACCTATTGTATCAAGTCAAATTTCACTAGGGAATATCGATTTTATTTAGTCTATCTTTTAGGTTTAGTGATAGTTTTCCTCAATTTATTACTTTTATAACTAAACACAATTTAATGTCAAACTTTTTAAATTGATGTCAAACACATTAATAAATAATGGAAGAAATGAATAATTTTAGGTTGCAATATGATTTTAAATTTCATATTTTAAATTATGATTTTTAGATTTTAAATTTAAAAAAAAATAAAAATTTTAGATAAAAAATGAAAATGATAGATTTAAAATAACTAGATAAAAAAAATATTTAAAATATTGAATTTTTTGAGATGTTAGATTTTATTAATATTCAAATCAAATCCAAATTTATATAATTTTAATAATTTAAATAAAAAAATGTAGCTCAAATTTAAATCTAAAGTCGAAATCATTATTATTCAAATCCAATAATATACTGGTCTTTCAATTACTAGGGGGAAAAACACGAGACGTGACAAATCAGCTGAGCCAATCTTGTGGTTCCTAGCTATCTTCCTGGTGGAAGATTCTATCCATTTTTTTTTTTCTAACTGTGACTCGAATTTACATGAGCAAATAATTGTAGAAATGCTAATTTTAAATTCAATAATGTTCCATTTGATTGCATAGCTAGAAAATGTAATAAGAAAGATATTTAGGCCAAAAAATTTTGTTTCTTTTTTCATCATCAACTGCAAAATGTGAGTTTCTTTTGTTAATATCATTCTCTAAACAAAAAGCAACCAAATTAAATGGAAATTGAAACTATATATAAGATTGAGGATGCAAAACTAATAGAATGGAAATATATTGATTTCCAAAAGCAACCCATTTTTCCACATATCACAAATTAAAACTTCTTGCTAAGAATACATAATATAAAAGATTACACTTTCCACTACTTGACTAGCAATGTTCCTTCCCGACAGTTCTGGTTGATTAATTATTGATTCTTAATTAAACACCAGCTGCCTTTCCTATTCTATCTTTTAAAATCTTCAGTCCCATATACCTGCAAATTCACAATGAACCATTTTAACACTAACTAATAATTATAATAACTTCATTCAACTATATATGGCAATATTTGAATTGAAGGCTCTCAGACTAGGAAATTTAGACTATTTATGAAATTCATAGGAAAGAAAAATCTTCTAAATCCATGAAATAAAAAACCTAGATTTTCAATCTCGTGAATTTCAAAAACCTCAATCCAGATGTAGAAATATATATATATATTACCTGCCCATCATCAAGACAGTTGCCTGAGGATTAGTGCCTGGGGATTCATCAAATGTGGAGCCATCGACAATCCTAAGCCTTTCAACACCAAGAACTTCATAATCAGAGTTCACAACCTTTCCAACATGGCAACCACCATGATAATGCCAAATGGTGATCACAGTATCTTTGCAAAATTGCTCCAAAGACTTGGTGTCATTAGGATTCTTAGGTATAAGATTCACATTAGCCGCAACACTCATATTCAGAATCTTTTCCACAGTCTGCTTGTCACATTTTGTGAAATTTGTGAAATATTCTGATTGCACAATCTTCGTAGCCATTCTAATCCCATTAACACAGCTCTCTAAATCTTTTGGATGATTGAAGTAATTGAAAGTGACTGATGGGTTATCATCAATATTTGTGTTGATCAAGCTTAGCTCCCCAGTTGAAATTGGGTTTGCAAGCTTTTCAAGAATGAATCCTCCTTTGAATGCTTCAACGGGTAGCTCTTTCTTTCTTTTTATGAATGCTTGAATTGCTTCTGGTGTTCTTTGCTTTGGAGGAATTGTAGATAGCTGCCCTATCTGCTTTTATATATATAACATTAAAATTTTGCACATTATTAAAAAAACTTGAAATATTAAAACCAAATCAAAATTTTAAATATATATTCAAATAATCATTTATTTCATTATATTCTAGTTTGATTTGATTCAGTTTTTTATGAAATTTTTTATTTTTTGGTAAATGTAGCTCTAATATTCAGAGCTTAAATTGAGACCTTTCAAGTCTGAATATGACTATAGAACTGCTAAATCAAAGAGTTATTGGTAATACTTTATGAAATTTAGTTTGGCTGTCATTTCTGTTTTTCTCAATTTTAAACTGAATGGAAGTAAATTAACAATGAATGTTAGCTAACCTAATTAATCAAAAATAAAATAAAAAAAATCAAGTGCTTATGTACCTCTGCAGACATGATTCCATGGTGACAATGAATGCTATCTTTGGACTGCCCAAATCCACTGCTACCTTCAATGTAAACACCCAATTTTGTGATCCCAACAGTTTGTATTAGGGTTTGCTGAACTGGAATTTTGGATGGAACAAAAATAGTGTTCATGGGATTATCAGCCATGCCTTTCCCTACAAATTCATTGTCAAGTACTACTGGAATTTTCATCTTTTCAAGTTCAGCTTTTGGACCAATTCCACTTAGCAGCAACATTTGAGGTGTCCCAATTGCTCCACTTGACAATATTATTTCACTTCTTGGATTATTTGCAAGAAATGCTTCATGTTGGTTTCCTTTTTCATCTTTGAATATTGCTCCTACTGCCCTTGGATGCTTCCCTGCATTATCCCAATTGCAAGAAATTTTTAAAAAGTTCCTTAGAACATAAAATTATTCTTGCAATGTATATATATTTAAGAGAAATGAATAACTGTTCTTATTGTGTAACTTAATATTTCGATGAAATATAAAGAAACATACCTGATGTATCGAATAGAACTTTTTGGACAGTGGCATGTACTAATACAGTAAGCATCTGAGGGTTCCCGGAGGCAAGCAGTTCGGCGGCCGTGTGCCGGCGGCCAAACCGGTCGTAGATGGTGCCACCAAACTTGGTTCCATAAATGTGATCATAAGTAAATCCATTAAAAGGTGACACCCCAACATCCAATAAACTATCCCTTAGGGCAGTTTGCCAAGGAGCAACCTTAGGCTTATGAACAATTTGCTTCTCAACCCAAGGGTATGATTTATTCACCAAATTTTCATCCCATCCAACTTTCTTTATAAACCTGTAAAATAAAATTGCCTTAAATTTATCAGACAATTCTATTTGGATTGTCATCCTGTCATGTTTATTGCATCATGATTACATAATTTATATCATTAAATTAAATATAAAAATAACAGTTCAATTGTTTTTAAAAGATTAAAATTAAAAATTTAGAAAATATTTAGTTATATTTTTTTATAACAGTAAGATAATATCATGAATCAATTTTGCATACTATATTTAGTCTATTTTTGGTCCATAAAAAAAATCTACATTAATATTTGAAATATAAAGGAGAAAAATTTTCATTTAATTATTTGATTCTAAGAGAAACCAAACCCTAATTTTATTATGTTTTTGCATTTATATATTTTCTTAAATGTCTATATATGACTAATAAAATGTCATAAATGTTATGAATGCCACTTATGATAAAGATGAAGAAATGAGAGAGAAGAAGCTATAAGAGCTTACGTTTTTGACAGTTGGATTTAATTATATAACCTTTAATTATACATGTGGGATTCATACCTGCTTTGTTTTTAAATATATCAAAACCAATGCTACATTGACACATTTACCCTTTTATATGTATAATTAATTTCATAAAAATAAATTCACATATCAACTTTAATCATATTTTATATAAATATGAGTAAAATAAACATATTTTCGTTATAGCTAATAATTTATCATCACAATTAATTAATATACCAAAATGTAACATCCTATATATCATTATTTTAATTTTTTAATCAATATTTATTTTAGAAAATAACTTTTTCTCCTTAATAACAAAAAACTAATTTATTTACAGTAAAACTTCTATAAATTGATATAGTTATGGTTCATAAATTTTATTAATTAATTATTAATCAAAATCAAAATCGTAAAAAACTATTATACAATAAAAATTATTAATTTATCAAATATTAATTTATAAAAATTTTGCTGAATAAGATAGGAAAATTCATAAATGCTAAATAAAGTACAAATTGCATGTCATGAAGATCATATGGTCACCGTCATATTACATTCAAAACCCTAATAAATGTCTCTCCAAAGTAAGTAATACATAATACTATTTGTTAGTGTAACGTGTGACAATTATTTGAAATTTGGCTAAACTTTTATTAAACGTTGATTTTCTCATTTTCCATGAAGATGACTTCTTAACTTCTCTTTCTGGGCCCTTCACATTTTGATTTATTAAACTCACAACACACTTTATCACTTTCATATGGCTATATTTCAATATATCACATCATGCAACACTACATAGCTTAATTAATTATGTGCCACCCCTTAACCAAAATCTAATTAACCATATTCTGCCAACTAAATATAGTTTACTTCCACTAATAATTTATTATATTTAGGATATATATGTAAATCAATTTAGATTTTTTTAGACAACTTTAATTTTTTATTTCATTTTATATCTCACATCCATTTTTATATATTATATTACTTTTTTTTTTTTAATAGTGTAATTTACAATTTTATAAAAACAAATCAAATCAAATTAATATAATAATTAAAATTAAAATAAAACTGAAATATTATTAAATTATTTAAAATTTTAATTATAAGACAGACGCTTAATTATTACACAAATATTACGCCAACTACTTTTGTTTATAATTCTCAAAAAAAAAAAAAAAACTACTTTTCTTTATTTGTTTTGAAGCATGAAAACTAGAAGCTATATATGAACTTTAAATTTCAGTGGGAAACTCCCCGTGAATCTTTCAGAGATGTTGAATCCTATGACTCCACAAATTAAACCCCATTTCAAAAGGCATATTTTGATTATTCCATAAGAAATTCAATTCTTCTTCTTCTTCTTCTTCTTCTTCTCTCTCTCTCTCTCTCTCTCTCTCTCTTATCTATTCTGCACCATTAATTCCCTCCTACTACAACCAACTTCAAATTGCCATTAAAAAATCTTCAATTGATATTTAGCACCACACAGTAATTTATTGCTAACTTTACCTTTCTGTCCCTAAAATAACCCAAACCTTCCCATTTTCTTGTACTTCTTGAGGGGTTATATAATATTGGGTTAAATAGTCTGAGTTTTTGTCTCATAATGAATTATAGAACTCAAAAATTTACACATACCATTTCTTTTAAAAGTTTCTAGTCGGTCTAGAAAAATTATTTTTTACTGTAAAAATTATATACTAAAATAATTTATTTTGATTTTAATTTAGTGGAATTAAAGTTATTTTTAGAATCGAATAAAAAAAATTCTTGAATAATCTTGAAACATTAAAAATAGTAACAAAAATTAAATATTTGATGCATTTGTATTATATATAAGATACATAATTAACAAGAAATTAAAAAAGACATACCTTGTGCTTGCTCTAGTATAGAAGCCAGCATTGATGCTAGTACCACCACCCAAAACCCTAGCCCTGGCATTGAGGACTCCATCAGTGGAAACGAAATATTGGGAAGCAGAAGTTGGAGAAGTATCAGCTAGAGTTATATGGAAATTGCTTAAGAATGAGACATTTGGATTTGTGAAGGGTACTCCTCCTCTTTCAAGCAGCAAAACACTAAAATTTTGGGACAATGTTGCAGCTAAAGGGCACCCAGCTGTACCTCCCCCAATCACTATATAGTCATAGGCATTTTCTCCACCTCTTGATGAAAATGATGATGATGATGAGAAAGAGCTTGCCTTCCTGATAAATGGGTATTGAGATGGATATGAATTCTTATAACCTGCATTGCAATAATGTACAAATATTAACTATAATAATAATTTTTTACCCACATTTCTAGCTAGCTATTTGAAATATTTCAAAAAAGATAAAATCATCAAACACAAAATGCTATCTTTTTACATTTGTTTTTTTTTTTTTTTTTTCACCATATATGAGTAAAAAGTAATTTTTTTGGTAAAGAGTAATACATTTCCCATAGCTAGTCATCAAGTGAAGAATTAATGACAAAATAAATGCCCTGACAGCGAACTACCCCACCCTTAGCTCTAAAAATATGAAAAAACAAATAAATTTTATGTGGTTGCTTCCATTATTCTCTTATTGCCACCATTAGGACACAAGAAGAAAGAAGAAGAAAAAAAGGACTTAGGCCTCATAACAAGGAAGAAGAAACAACTAATAAATTTTGGCTCATTGATATTGTCTTCAGAATTATAAAATTTTTAATTTAAACTCTAAGTCACAACTCAATTAATTTTATGGTCACAAGAAAATCTTGAAAACCTATATATACGGCACCTATTTCTTGTTTAGAAGATTATTTATGGGAAGTAAAAAAATCAAGAATTTAAAAGCAACTAACACTAAAGAAAATAAAGAAGATTACATGTATATAAAAATTTAATAGAGATCATTTTTGCATTTTTATCATTGCAGCCACGGACTGTTAAGTATTGAAGAAAGAAAAGAACTGTCTTATAGAAGAATTTGTATAAAGAATGAAAAACCCAGAAACAAAAGAAAATCAAGAAATTGAGAAAGAAAAAGAAAATTAAGAAAGAGGTGTAATTAGTAAAGAAAGGTTAAAGGGAAAGAGAAAGAACCTTGAGAATAAGAGGAGAGAGTGAAAAGGCAGAAAAGAAAGAACTTCACTGCCCCAACAGAAGCCATTGAAGCCAACTGAAATACTCACAGAAGAATTAGTTGCTTCTTTCTTTCTTTCTACCTTTATGTGGCTCTCTCTGGTTGGCCTTGTTTTGTGTGTTATATATATATATATATATAATACTTATAAGTGATAATATTAATATTAACTAGCTTTTTTCTTTTTTCTTTTTTTTTTTTTTTGCTATACACAGAGAACCAAAAACTCGACAAATTTCTTTATTTTTACTTTTTTTTCAAAAATAATTGTGAAGAAAGTTAAGTAAGAAAAGAGTAGAGTGCAGCTAGTTCATCAACTGTAATAAAGAAACTATCATCAACTGTAATAAAGAAACTATACAACTGGAAGGCTCATTAATGGCGGACATGCATGATTATTAATGCCACGGTTGGATCACAAATGAGAATATTAATGGCCCTTGGATTATTATAACTCTCTTTTGTGATTTGATCAAGTCCATCCAATACGGCGCCAGTTCATTACGTAGCATGCATGAACCCTACTTATAATTTTGAGTAAAGTTAATTATTAATTAATGTTATAGACCTTTAGTTACATTCGGGAAAAGTTATTACTTTTTTGTGATTTCATTATGAAAAATGTTATTTCTACGAATAATTTCAATTATGTGATTAAAAATATTAATTAATTGTTTAATTGTTTATTTAACTCTACCTTTATCACAATAATATTTTCAATAATAATATTAATAAAGAGAATTATTAATTTAATAGTATCTAATAATTGATTATCTAATGTCATCTAATATAAAATTAAAAAAAAAACACATAGAAAGAAATACAAAGAAACACTAATAAGTATATATATAAAAACCATAGTTCATATTGTGATTAATATTTTATATTTTTTAAAAAATATTTTGATGAAATTAAAATATAATTATAAACGAAATTAAATAAAATTAAAACATCTTTTCATTAGAAAATAAAATAAACATAAAATTTATATTAGTGCTTAATATTTTCAAATCACATTCACATGTTAGTTGGGTGTAGGGGCAAGAATTTTCATAGGTTATAGTCTCTTCTCCATTAATAAGGCGACACCAAAGCTTACACTCTGTCAATTGCAGAACAAGTTGGTGACAGATCAGGGTTAATGTGTTGTATAGCTGTTTTTTATTTTTATTTTTTTTTCATGGAAATTAATTTGGGTTTGAATTTGGTAGAGTGTAAATTAAATATTAGTCAATCCAATTTAGAAGTATCAGCTTTGCAAGGTCATATTATGATTGGGCTAACTATATCAGTCTTGTGATGAAGATAGGTTTTCCCTACTTAAAATTCCATGCTTTTTTTTTTTTTAAGAAAAAATTATTTTCTATTGGACTCAAAAATTTTGAAAGCAACCCATCCATTCCAACCAGTTATGATTGTATCTCTATCCCTCATTATTTATTTAATTTTTTCTTTAATTCAAATGCTTGGTGAAGTCTTCCAATTAGATAAAATAGATGGAATTTAAAGCGAATTTTATAAAATTTAAATTTGATTCTTTTAATAATATAAATATTTATTTTATTTTGAATCAGGTACGAATAATGGGTCGGTTAAGTATATTTATTTATATAATTTTTTATTTTTTAAATATATATATATTTTTTTAAATATTTATACAATATAATTTATATTTCACATAAAAATAACTATAAATTTAAAAAAAATATAAATTATATATAAATAAAAATATTAAAAAAATAAAAATTTATATAATATATATAAACGGATCGGATTCTGATGGGTATTACCATTATTTGAAGTCAACCCGATCCTATAATATGTATAAAATAAAAAATTTACTATGTCTCATTTATTAAATGAGTAGAGCCAAAATTATTATTCCCACTTTCAACCAGCCAATCCAAAACAGTTTAAAGGCAAATTTTATGTTTGGTCAATTATTTATAAATTATTACTTCTTAAATACTAATTAAAAAATTAAATTTTCATCAATAAAAAAAATAAATTTTCTTTATCATTATGCTAACCTTATTAATTTTACAAGTAAATATATTTTTTCATTACGGTACAATGTAAATTAAAATTGGTATACCAGTTAGAAATATTTTACTTAGAAATATTTTAGTAAAAGAGCTTCAAGAGATTGATCACCAAAAATAATTTGATCAAATTCAATGCCATAATTTGTGGATAAGTAAGATAACTAGCTTGGGCTTGAAATCCAATTATGTCTATCCATCTAAATTTTAGCTTGCCATTAATGTAGCCAATGTAACTAATTAATGAATTTAAGTCTACATTAAATATTATGGATATGATAATGCAAGAAATTAAAAATTTTAAATTAATTTTTTTTAAATTATATATAAAAAATATATGATGATTTATATTATGAAACTCATTTTTATATTATTGGAAAATGAACTCAAATAAAATGTAAAATATTTTATAATGAAAAAATTTATAATTGAATAGGCGTATTAGATTTAATATAATTAATTGATTTTAATTAGAAATGATAATTTTTTATTCATTTCGTTGGATATTCATCTAATTCATTTTAATAAAATGAATAAAAAATATAATTTATAATAAATGAGATAAAGCGAATATTAATATTATCCGTCTATATATAAATATATATATTTAAAAATATATATATATATATATTCATAACTTAATTCAATCTGTTTTATCTTTAAATTCGTTTTGTCTCCAATATAAAACAAATAAAATATGAATGTACCAAAACTGTTGTCATCCGTAAGTTTTATAAAAAAAGAATTTCAACTCTTCTATCTATTACTATACGAATCAATGCTTATTTATTTTTTTTAGTCACTTTCCAATTTTTGGCAACAAACACGGCACTTTCAATTATCAATATTTTTTATAAAAAAAATACAAAAAAAAAAAAAAAAATCATTTAGCATATTTCATCATCAAAGTTTGGTGAGAAGTTAAATCATATTTTACAAAAATTAGCCAGCAACTGCAAATAACTAAAATTGAATATTCTAATTTCTCACTTTCCAATATATATATATTTTAAAAAAAAAATTATTGTGCTCTAAAAACTCTAAAATATAAGAACTTAAATATTTATATCTTACATTATGAAACAAACATAAATTAATTTGGATTTTTCTAATCAATGTCCTCAAATTACCTGTTATATAGAATTCAATTATTATTTAAATAAAGTTAAATAGTTTATATTTAAAAAAAATAATAAAATTATTTTTAATTATAATCATTACTATTTTAAATAATAAATTAAAATTTTCATTTTTCTCTGGTTATAACTCACACTTGTGATTAATTTATATATTTTATTTGAATAATTAATATTTTAACTAGTGTTAAATTAATATATTTAATTTAGTGATAATATGAGATATTTTTTTTTATTATTGGAGAGGGAAATCAAGTATAAGTTTATTATTCATAATAATATATATTTACTGTTAAATTATATTTATTATTAAAAAATATATATTAATTATTAAATTATGTCTTGATGTGCTTTGAAATTATTTTAAAAATAACATTAATATTTAAATTTTATCCATGTAATTCATACTAAAAATAATAATAATAACTGTTCAGATCTCATTTTGTATATATTATATTTTTTTGCTATAAAGCCCTAGATTTTTTTTTTTTTTTTTTAAGAGTATATAGTCCAAGAGTGTTAACACTGTAAAGAAGTAAACGTTGATTAAATTTAGGTAGTTGACATTAATGGCCCAGGCCCATTTATTTCATTCATAGAACAAATTCTGAGTTGTTGTAAGACTATCTCCAACCCACAATTTGAAAATACAATTAATTTTATATTATTTTATAATTTATATTATGTTAAATAATAATTTCATCGCCAATCATAATTTTATTTTTAACACTATTTTTTACATTAAAAAAAATATTATTTTTGTATTATTTTTTATCTATTTTATATAATTTATTATAAACCAATCGAGATCTAATTTTGATAATTCAAGAACTAATTAAATTAATTGATACTAAATTCAATCAATTCGAAACCTAATGATAATCAACCGAGCCTATAATTAAATTGAATATATAATTAATAAATAATAAAATATCAAATTTAGTATTATGATGTTCATCAACATCATTTTAAAACAATTTAAAATGATGTTACCTTGAAGATTAATTAAACTGTAAAATGGTATTTAACTGCATTTTGCAGTTGGATTGAAGATGCTCTAAATATTTACATTGAACACTTGTAACCAACCCCAAAATCCAAACCTGTCTCATTGATGCTTCTGAAACTGAGACAGTTGCACATGAAAAAAATAAATTACTGACTATCCAGCTGTAAAATTAATGATAATTATGAAATAAGTGAGAATTTTTCTTGTAATTTTGAGATACATTAGAGATAATAATAATTGCTCCCTGCAAGACTGCAACTCATGATGTAGTGCATATATGGTTAAAATTTAAAATTTTACCTTTCCTTCTTCTCATCTTAAATGTAGAAAAGGAAATATTTTTTTACCCTAACACTTATTGTTAAATAAGAAATCACATTATTAATATTTCAAATAGTAAGAATTTATTTTTCTTAAATAAAATTTAGAATTAATAATCAATATTATTGTTTGGTAATATTTCTTTTAAATTTTTTAATTAAATTAAAAATGATTTAAAATAATAAATCAAGAGTTTTAATTTAAAAATTCAATCACTTATAATATCTAATATTTAAAATTCAACTTTAAATTTTTAGTACTTAATTTTTAATTTTATAAAAAATTACCTCAGTTAATCTAGTGCACAACTGTTTATGCTAAAATTAATTGACATTAAATTGCATCTTAAAAAAAAAAACTTGCATTAAGGTTAAAGTGTTGCCTAAAAATACCAATTTTAAAAATAACAACAGTTAAAGTACTGATTATGAAAAATCTCAAGAAAAGTGTTTCAATATATATGAAAAAAAATCACCAAAAAGAGAACAAATCTCCTTCTACCTTCTTAGATTGCATATACATAATATTTCCATCTTTACAATTTTTTTAATAAATAAAAAAATTATTAAATATATTACACTCGATATACTAAATAATTTAATTATAATGATAATTTAAATTCGAAATCTTTTAACCATAAATAAAAACTATTAGAATACAACCATAGACTTAATATGCATCAGCATTCACCAATTTATGAGCTGGACCATACAGAGGTACATGTCTGGTGTACATATTAATGGCACTCACGTTTACATAAAATCAAATGCCACAAATATGAGCAAAGAATACATAAGAACTCTGTGTTTGGTTTACCTAAATTACCTAAATGAAACCAAATCATAACAACATCATGTTATGGCAAACTACATTTGAAATGATCAAGGAAAAAATAAATTGACTCAAATACCTAAAAATTGGTCCATCCCAAAATCAATAAACTCTTTTTCTTTATCTTCATAAATTATGATTCAATAATTTTGTATGTGTTTCTAAAGTAATATTATTTCCTAACTTCTTCTTTTCTAGATATATAAAAAAAATAGAAACGCAGTTAATTTTTATATTTTAATTTTGTTAATAAATTTGGTCATTCGTCTACTTTTTTCTGTTTTTTCTATTAAATTTTAGTAAAATAACTAAAAGTATCTCATATATATATATATATATATATATGTAAAATAAGAGAAAATATTTTATTTTTAATTATTTTTATTTTAATGAATTAAAAAATATAATTTTTTTATTATATATATAATTATAATTTTT